>SNQJ01S0068729.1:82767-97559 GCA_010110895.2 Picea sitchensis | reverse complement strand
TTTATACTATGTGGGAGGGCCAAAAATCTCCAGTGCCCACTGCCCATACCAAAATCGGGGGCGAAATTAAAGCATAAAGCCCGATTTTACTGCCCATATCACAAAATCAAGGGCGAAATTAAACCATAAATCCCGATTTTACTACCCTTACCACAAAATCGGGGGCGAAATTTGGCTAATGGAAGCTTTTTCCCCCAAATTTCGGGGGCTAAATATAATTTGTTTCCCTCTATCCCTCCTAAAAACATGGGCTAACCTTGTACACGATTTTTACCTTAAAATAAATTACGGGCTAATAAAATAAGTTTTAAAAAATCACTTTAATACAAAAAATTCGCCCAATAAAAAATTGGAAGCCCCTAAATTTCGCCCATGGGCGAAATTTCGCCCCTAAAATCATCTATGACAAAAATGTAGCATGATGCTACCATTGTTGACAAGCTTGTGGTTGAAATGACAGTGAGTGTAATTTTTTTTACTTTCGCGGTGAAACACGTGACTCTTAGATAGTGCAATTGCTAAATTTTTGTTACAATATATAGGAGTTGGATCCTTCTCCTCATGTGAAATGTCACTAAGGATCATTCTCAACCAAACTGCATGAAAAGTTGTTGAAGTTCCTAGCACATACTCTGCTTCTGCTGAAGAAATTGTGATGATGGGTTGTTTCTTTGAAGCCCATGAAATTAAACCTGTACCAAAAAAAAATGCATACCCAGAAGTACTTTTCATATCATCAACTCTACCTGCAAAATCACTATATATATATCCAACAAGTGAATCATCTTCTGAATTGGAATACCAAATTCCAAAATTTATTGTACCTACAATATACCTCAAAACACTTTTTCCAACTTTCCAATGTGAAATTTTGGGGTTTTCCATAAATCTAGAAATTAAGCTCACTGCATACATAATATCTAGTCTGTTAGTTGTAAGGTACATGAGGATTCCTACAAGCCTCTTATACAAAGTATAATCGACTGGTGTTCCTTCATCTTGCTTAATTAGCTTTGTAGCTGTTGCAATTAGTGTATCTGTTGGCTTGTATTTTTTCATTTTGAGCCTTTTCAAAAATTTTGTGGCATCTTTTTGCTGACAAATAAAAATTCTATTTTTTCATATTTCTCAATTTCAATTCCCAGAAAAAATTTCATAATACCGAGATCAGTCATCTCAAATTCACTTTGCATGGCTTCTTTGAACTCATTCAAAAATAAATTTCTTGTATAAATGATGTCATCAACATAGAGAAAAACTATCAAAATATTACCTTTATTGTCTCTTTTGGTGTAAAGTGTGGGTTCATTGCTTCTCCTGTTGAACCCATTATTGAGAAAATAAGAATCAATGCAACTGTACCAAGCTCTTGGAGCTTGCTTCAAACAGTACAATGCTTTCTTCAATTTGTACACTTTGTACTCTTTACCTATGATCTGAAATCCTGGTGGCTGACCCACATAAACTTGTTCCTGTAAAATGCCATTTAGAAAAGTTGATTTAACGTTCATTGGATAGACTGGCCATTTTCTTTGAGTTGCAACTGCCAAAACTACTTTGACAATATCCAAATGTGATACTGGAGCAAATGTTTCTCCATTGTCAATACCAGGTTGTTGAGTAAAATATTTTTCTACAAGTCTTGCCTTATGATTCTCTACTTTTCCTTTCTCATTGAATTTTGTATTATACACCCATTTAACTCCAATGTTGGTTTTACCTGTAGGAATATACACAGGATACCATGTGTCGTTTCTTTCAATCGCTTCAATTTACTCATTCATTGCATCAACCCATTTTTCTTCTTTGACTGCTTCTTCAAAATATACTAGTTGATAGGATAACATAGAAAAGTGTGCTTATTGATCAATGTCATCATTATACTCATAAATTTCTCTCAAGATTCTTGTTTTCGGGTTCCTCAAATTTGCTATAGTGGGATCTGAATCATTTCTAGAAGAAGAAGATGAACTATGCTCGGTTTGTTCTCCTTGGCCTTGTACTTGGAATCTTGGAAGTATTGGTGGAGAATCTTGTTGTCCTGTAGATTCCACCTACTTATATTCCTATATAGAAGGAATCTGATCTACAATAATTTCACTTGTTTGGTTATCCAAAGATTTATCTTCTTGGAATTTCACGTCTTTGCTTACTATCAAGTTTTTGGTAATAAGATTGTACAACCTGTATGCTTTAGACTGTTCACTATATCCAAACAATATGCATTTTTCACTTCTATCATCAAGATTTATCCTCAACTATTCAGGAACATGAGAATAAGCCACACATCCAAAAACTTTAAAATGAGAAACACTTGATTTCATACTACTCCATGATTCTTGAGCGAATTGGTTTTTCAGACTACTAGTTGCTGAAAAATTCAAATTATAAACTAAACATGTCACTGCTTCACCCCCATACTCATTTGAAAAATTATTGGCCTTCAAGATACTTCTGGCCATGTTCATTATTGTTTGGTTCTTCCTTTCAATTACTCCTTTCTATTGTGGAGTGTATCTTGTGGTAAATTGTCTCTTGATCCCATTCTTTCTGCAATATGTTGCAAATTCTTTGGAGTCATAATCACCTCCTTGATCTGATCTAAGTACTTTGATGTATTTTCCACTATGTTTCTCTGACAAAGATTTAAATTCTCTGAATTTTTCATAATCATCTCCCAATTTAATTTGAGATGTGATAGAGCTATCTTACCTAGAAAACAATATTTTTTACCTGTCATATGATTATTGCAGCCACTATCCAACAACCAGAGATCATGATTGTTGTTTGCTTCTTCTATGACTTGACATGAGAAGAACATTGATCCAAATTTTCCTTCTTCAATGTTGGTAAAATTTGCTCTACCCCTATTCATATCTACTTTCTTCTTTCTGCACTCACTTTCGTAGTGACCAAATTGTTTGCAATAATAGAACTCGATCCTTTATTTGTTAGTCCATCTTAACTGATCAAAAAAAATTCCTCTACCCCTTTGGTTATGAGAGTGTCTCTGTCATTTTTCTTATTGTTCACTCTATTCTGAACATTCTGGAGTTGACCACTATCTTGTTTGAGAGTGTCCTCTAACTCATCTTCCTTTGCTTCTACTCCCTTGACCCGTGCCTCCGCTTATGGAGGCTTGAGACTGAAATGCGTTCGCTAAAGATTCAATATTTCGACTAAACCTATTTTCATGGGTTAACAAAGATCCCATAAGTTCTTAAAGTGCGAGTGTTGATTGGTATTTTGACTCTTCTATGGCAACTACGACCATATTAAACTTATCGAGAAGGCTAAGAAGTACCTTATCAATGAATTTATTCTCTTGAACATATTCTCCATGCGTGCGCAACTGATTAACGATGCTCATGACGTGGGTCATGAAATGATCCACATAATTAGAATCCTTCATCTGTAGAGTCTCAAAACTCTTCCTGAGTGTTTGCAACTTTGGATTTTTTACTTTATCTATGTCCTGATTGGTGATTTCGAGAATATCCTATGCCTATTTGGCATGATATTCTTCTGCAACTTTGGGGAAAATATATTCCTCTAACACTTTTTGAGTGAGCCACAGGGATTTGTTGTCCTTCTTCCTGAGTTTTCCAAGCACATTTATTTCCCCTTTCATCATTTCTTGTAAATCCGTCAGATCTGGTTCCTTGAACTCATTAACTATTACTTCCCAACAATCTTTAGACCAGAGAACTTTTTTCATTTTAATTGACTATATATCATAGTTCTTACCTGCTAAAATTGGTCCTCACGTGAGCAATGGACTGTTTCCAGACTCCATGAATCTATTGTTGATAGTCGGCTCCCACTTTTCGACTTCAATCTTGATGAAGATGGATTTTCCCCTGCCAAGACAAAAAACCCCAAAACATTTTTTTTTCCGACAAATCGTTGTAAGTGGGGGAAGTTGGTCGCTCTTTCTGCACTTGCTAGGGGTGATTAGGTGACAAAAATAGCATGGTTTCTCCTTCTGAACTGGCTAAGTGTGACCAAAATGGTATGTTCGCTCCTTTTGAACTAGCTAAGAGTGATCAAAGAGGCTTGGTCGCAGATTATACTAAGGAAGGGGGCGACCGCATTAAAAAACCCAAATTTTTGAAGAGTTTTACTTCTGATTTCCACACCATATTGTCGTGAAATGATTCTCCTCTTGTTGTAGGTTGATCAAGCTTCTAATTTCTCTGTAATAGCTTGCAAATTTCTCTCCAATCTTCGAAGAGTCTTACTCATGCTCTGATACCATGTTCAAGTTCAAGCATAGGAAATAATTCACAAAACATGATATACACAAACATAACAATGGAGCTCTTCATCTGTTCTTCACATTCATTCATGAAACTAAATTCCAAATACATGAAACTAGATATTTTTCTAGAATTCTCCATCGTTCACCTACCTAATAAATGCAACTTCACATATCTAATATGTGCATTTATGATGCCTATTCATATATTTAGTAAAGCAAGTAAGTAAATGAGGGAGAAAATACTCCATTCAACAAGCTCCTCATCCTCATTGAAACTCAAAGAGAAGCTCGAGCCATGTACGAATAGGTAAGGTGCTTTTTCTCGTTACCCCCTGCACCTGCATCAACATTAGGAACAACAAACTGGAGAATTTACGCTGAGCACCAATATGACCAACGCCATATCCAAGATCTCGATGATATTCAACCAATACATGTCTTAATTCTCCTGTTCGGACAAGTGCTTCTCTAGGGTGAATAGTTGTTTGGAGCATAGTTACCAAATTCATCCGAATCTGAGAAAAAAATATGGAAATTTGGCAATTTGGTTCAAATGCAAATAATTTATGACTAATTCGGTACGGTTTGATATAGCTAAACGGGATGGGTCGCTGAGAAAAGAAAAGGCTTTTAGGAAGGATAATTCGAAGAAATCCAACAAATAATACCTATATCGAGTGAGTGTAGCGAGGGGAAGGGGGACCTTGCGTTCATGATTATAGAGGGGCATTTCTCTTAAGTGGAATGATATGTAGTTGTGAGGGGAAGTCTTTATCCAATGTTTCTCTCTTCCCAGATACCTTTTCAATACATATTTACGAAGCAGAACATAGGCAGAACTTGACAGACTCTCCGTTGCATGAAGTATGGAGAAGGGAGGATGCCACACACCACGAGGCATGGCTTCCCTCAGTGGTTGGATTGTTCAAAGTGATTGGGAGTTATTTAAATTTGAAGGTGGATGAGTATAAAAATTATTAACATGCACAGATATATAGTCAAATGAGTAAAATCGTCTAAAACATATATATTTAGTTTGTAAAATGTATAGTAGCGAATTTTTTGAATTGAAAATTTTAAATTCGAGTTTTCATCGTATCTAATTCAAATCCAAATTCAAATGTGGTATATATGAATTGAAAATTTTAAGTTCCAATATTCATTGTATCCAATTCAAATCCAAATTCAAACGTGGTATCTATGGTATATGGTATGGTTTGGAGTATCAAACATTGGTCTTGATTCTTTATCTTGGCCGCATTTGGCGTGCAAGTAGTTTTGGTTTTGGAGTACACTTGAGTGTGGGCATGGCCGACCTAAACTTTCATTTTATTTCTGCATGTATGTTTGTTGTTTCAACATGTGGAGAATACAAGGCATCATCCGTCATAATCTAGCTGCTAGGTATACAGCATGTATCATTTTCCAAACCTCAAGCGAACGTGTAAGAGTAGACCTCTTGGTAATATGTATACTTCATTTCAATTTTCTTAATTTGACTATCAAATCAAATAAAACGTAAGTAGCTTGTAGAAAATTATAATAATCTTATTCATTGATTGAAAAGGAAAATCTAGAATTTTTAAAAGACATAATAAGTGGAAAAATAAGAAATATGTGGAAAGTTAATATATAGAAAGAGTAAGGCTAGTTGAATTATCTTCGCCCAAATGTCAAGCCATGTCTTTCTCGAAGATGCATGTGAGTTTGTGGTTTATAGATGTTTGCATTATGAGAATCACATGTAAACGCCAAATGCTTGCTTCGACTTTATTCGAGAAAGTATGGATGGATCGACCTCTTTTTCATTTCATGGTTCTTCTCTCATAAAAAGTATTAGTTGTTTTATGATTTTACAAGATGATCACATTGTTAAAGATGCTGACAATGACATATTCAATGGATGAGATTTTGAACATTTTTTTTTTTGAATTTATGAATTTATATGTTATCAATGTTTAACTTATTTATTATTTCATATTTATTCAATATGATTAAGAAATTATTAGGATAACAATATTAATTTCAAATTTGGGTGATTAGCAAAGATTAATATATATATAATGTCTCTCTTCCACATTTTGAGTGATTAAACTGATAATAATAAAAAATTATTGGGCGTTTGTTTCAATAACTCTCTGTCAACTCTCGTAACTGGCCTCTCTTAGGTATTGGAAGATAATATAGCAAACCTTCTGACTCCCATCCTCCTTCATTGATTGTGCATGGATTTTTATTTTAGATCCGACAGTTTTTTTAGGTTATTTGGATTGGAACGTGGCCAAGCCTAATAATATTTCTTCTAAGTGAGTGGTCAAAAATAAATTAATGCTCAATCTAGAAGAGGTGGGATTGGTCGTCCATTGATGATATTGCTCGACGACGTCTCTTATGTGTGCAAGCGTGATAAATCTAGAAAGGAAAAGACACAAGAACAACATGAGAATCGATGTGTAAAACACAACTCTCATGAACCCCGACGTATCCCATATAGAGGAGGACCTCTCCACCTCCTCCTTCGTCTTTATCTTCGCCACTTTTCTTATGCACGTAGATTTAGTTTTGGAGCATGCGTGACTTGAGCCCTACTTAAAAGTGGCTGTTTCTATTTCTTCATGCATGTTTGATGTTTCGGCAGGTGGAAAATACAAGGCATCAACCATCATAATCCACTTGCTAGGTATATAAGGCTTATCAATTTTCGATCCTCAAAATAACATGTGTACCTCATTTCCATTTTCTTAATTTGAATGTGTGAATTTATTTCCATTTTCTTAATTTTGAAAAGAAAATGTTTTATTGAAAATAAAAATATAGAATTTTGAAATGGCATAATAAGCGAAAAATAGAAATCTATCCAAAATTAATATATACACAAGGTAGGGTTAGTTGAATTATCTCTGCCTAAATGTCAAGTTGTATCTTTCTTGGATATTGTTAGGGACCTAACCTCTCTAACCCTTCTCTTAGGTAAAATAATATATTTTCCATGTAATAAAGGCCAATATTAATAAGTCTTAGTAATAAAGAAGAATAACTCAAATGTAAGAAGACCTAATAGAAGCTTTTGTTTCTAGAGAGATCTTCCTCTAGATTGTTCTTTTGGTAGACAGATTTAGTATAAATAGGAGTCAAGGGAATGATAAGTTTTTTCTTTGAGAATTATTGTAATAGAGTGTTTCTCTGTTAGTGTTTGCCCCCTCGAAGAGGTAACTAAACATTGTTTCCTATCAATAAAGGTATTATTTTAGTGTTGTAGTTTGATATATTGTGTTATTCCACTCATATTTGTTGCAATATTTTTTTTATTCTATTATAATAGATATGTTACCTTACAAGTGGTATCAGAGCACTTTCCTTTGCAGGAAATGGAGGGTTAAATTTTTTAGGGTAGAGACATATTCAGGCATCTTAGAATTATAATGGTTTGGCATACAATACATATATACATGGTTGGGCAAGGATACATGCAGGAAATAAAATAGGTACTTAAGATCACTTTGTTGGACACCCTTGTAACCCGTGTCGGTACCCCTTTAGCACATTAAACAACACCTATGTATGGACCATACTATGTATCGTGAAGCCCTCTGTAGATCAATTGATTTGTCTCCTAACCGCTATAGTGCCACTGAGAACAACAGTTGGGAATATGCTCTCTAGTACTTGTATAATAGGGTAGTACGAAGAAGGGTATGGTCTAGCCTCCTTAGTTGATGCCTTGAGATATTGGGTTGAGTACTACGATTAGACCCCACACATATATCATAGAGATATAAAATAGGGAAAACCCTTGTCTATAGAAACCCTCAACACCCTAACCTTTGGGAAGGAAAAAAAATAGAAAAGAAACAAACAAGTTATATTGTCATGCAACCTTGCCCCCTAGATTCAGGGTGTGAAATTATTACACATTTCTTCCTGTTAAGAATTTGTTTCCATTGTAGTATTCTTCATATCAAAGTATAACTCCATAGGATTAAATATATATATACATATATATATGAATATGGGGCCTGCCTTTACCCTTATTTGAGACCTATCCCATTTCCTTCCTCTTTCATTTTCATCAAAGTTATAGCTATCATTGTTAAGAGAAAATATCACTTTGTGGTCCTAACCCCCTTATTTGGGACATGTCCCATTGGATTGCCCTCTTCACCCTAATCATTTTGATACCTTTCACCCATAACCCCTTTTCTGTGTGGTCCCACCTCCCTCTTTCATGTGCCCCATTTCACCATTTCCCACACCCATAGCCACGAACTTGAATCATGCTTCAATACCTTGCCATCTGCTTTCCCTGAGACATAGAAAGAAGTGAGACCACTCAGTGCCAATGTTACCACCATCAATACCAAAATGAATTCCACCATAGACACCAAAATGGAAACCTTGAAACATGACCTCTCTTCCCATATTGAATCCTTCGTTGCGTAGCTCTACCCCAAGTTGAATATTCTCGGAGACCTTACCTTATCTAACCAAGATTTGCAGCACAAAGGTGAGACTTCCTCCAATTCCTAGACCTTTATTTCCCATCACTTTCAACATGATCTACATCCTTCTAGAATGGATGTGAAAAAAATTGATAGTTCAGATCCCACGTGCTAGGTCACCCAAATGGAACATTACTTCTCTTTTCATCGAATTACCGATGAGTTGGCAAAAATCTATTATAGTGTACTCCATTTGGATCTCAAATGATGGAAATGGTGGGAATGGCGTAAAAAGACATGCCAAGGGTATGTGTCTTGGACATAGTTTGTTACAGAGCTCTATGACCACTTTGACACTAACACCCATCATTTCTGTCATTTGACTAAGTTGAAACAAATTGGCCCAATGGAAGAGTTTACAACTTCCTTTGAACAATTAAATTTCAAAACAAAGGGCATGACAGATGCTTTTTTTAGGGAATTCTTTATCAGCAGCCTCAAGGATGAAATACATTCCCATGTCCTCATGAATTTCCCCCAAACTTGGTTGGAAGCTATAGAACAGGCCAAGGAAGCACAATAAGTTGTCTCGTCACAAACCTAAAAAACACCCTTTATTCCTTTCCCTAAACCCCCCCTTCCTGCCACTCCTTCCACTCCACTAAAGATACAAAAATTAACTCATGTTGAAATTTATGAATGAAACTTAAGGGTCTTTGTTATAATTGTGATCAAAAGTATTTTCCGAAGCACAATTGTAAGGACCATAAGATTTTAGTGGCTATGTCGGAGGATGTTTCTAAACAACGGGAAGATTTGTCTCATGTACTCGAGCTATACCCACCAGAGCATCTTCCTCCTCCCTCTGATCAATCGGTAATTGAACCACTGATTTCTCTCAATCCACTCACATGTTTTTTTTCTGCCCAAACCCTCAAATTAATTGGCTACATTAAGAACCATAAAGTCATCATTTTTGTTGAGAGCGACAACACCCATAATTTTATTCATCGTCGTATTTCCCAAAATGTCAATTTATATATCCTTCTATTTAATGATTTCCAAATCATGATTTCCAATGGGGTTTCCATGAAATCTGGAGGGAATTGTGAAAATGTGCACCTCTAAATTGGTCAATATCACCTGAAATATCATATGTTTTCTATTGATATGGGAGGTTGTAACATTTTACTCTCTGCAGAATGGTTACGCACTCTTGGCCCTATCACCGTGGATTTCCATAAACTAACCATGCAGTTCCAGCAAGAGGGAAAACAACACCAATTCCAACGCATCACAACGGGGTCACTAGAGATCATCAGTTCCCACCAAATGGAAAAACTCCTCAGAAAAAGTCAATCTGGCATTATTTCCCAACTTCATGTTATTCAAGAGGTTAAGACACCCTATGTACATCCCAACCTCCTATGTATCTCCTCCCAACAACAAGTTGTGTTTCAAACCCCCCAGGAACTTCCACCTTCTTATGGTGTTCATGATCATTCCATTCCTCTTGTTCTAGGAATTATTCCTCTAAATGTTTTCCCTTATCATCATCCCTTCACCCAGAATAATGAAATTGAGAATATTATTCAATAATTTCTAGAAGTCGGCATCATTTGTCCTAGTACCAGTCCCTATTCTTCTCCAATAGTCACGGAACTCAAGAAATAAGGTACTTTGTGCATGTGTATTGATTTTATAGCTCTCAACAAGATCACCATCAAAGACAAATTCCCCATTCCTATCATTGATGACCTTTTGGATGAATTAAGTGGTGCTGAGTATTTTACCAAACTTGATCACCGCTCTGGCTACCACCATATTCGTATGAAAGAAGAAGACATTCCCAAGACTACATTCAGAACACATGAGGGTCACTATGAGTTTTTGGTTATGCCATTCAACTTCTGTAATGCTCCGTCCACTTTTCAAAGTCTCATGAAGCATGTCTTCCTTCCTTTCTTCCATCATTTTGTCTTGGCTTTCTTTGACGATATTCTCATCTATATCAAAACTTGGCAAGAACATCTCTCCCATGTGGATCAAATCGTCCAGTTACTGTCTCAGCACAAAATTTTTCTGAAGAAATCTAAATGTTCCTTTGGAGCCTATGAAGTTGAGTACCTGGGACATATTTTCTGCAATGATGGTGTCTGGGTAGATCCAAAGAAACTTGAATCAATGCAGGATTGGTTGTGCATAAAAACTGTTAAAATTATACATGAATTCTTTGGTTTGACACACTATTATAGTAAGTTTGTCAAGAATTATGGAAACATTGTACCTCCTCTCACAATGATCCTTTAAAAAAATGCTTTCAGCTAGAATCCATCAAATGACCACGCCTTCCAAGATTTGAAAGAGGCTATGTGCGCTACTTCGTTTTTGTCTCTCCCTCACTTCAACAAGACCTTTTTACTGGAATGTGATGCCTCATGAAATATGGTAGACCTTTGGATTTCACCAGCAAACAATTGTATGAGCGCCATTTGGGCCAGTGCACCTACTAAAAGGAAATGTTGTTTATTCTTCATGTTGGATATTTTGCATCCCTATCTATTGGGGAAATGCTTCCAAATCAAAAGTGATTATCAAAGCCTCAAGTATTTTTTGGAACAAAGAATTTATTCCCCGGAGCAACAAAAATGGGTAACCAAGTTGTTTGGCGATGATTTTGAGATCATATACAAAAATGGAAAATAAAATGTGGTGTTTGATGCACTTTCCAGGAAATATTAATAATATGGGTCTATGTTTTCCCTCTTGTTCATTGTCACAGATTGGATTTAGGAAGTTTTTAGGCAATGGTTGCAAGACCCTAAACTTGCAAGACTGATCCACACACTACAATAGGATCGACAAGATGCTCTAACGTACTCGTGGTACCAGGAAGATCTTTGTTACAAAGGTCGTATTTATTTAAGAAAATAGTCGAACCTTAAATCCATCGTGCTCTATGAGTTTCATTCTTCACGTTCAGGAAGGTATTCTAGTTTAACCAAAACATATGAACAGGTCAAACATTCCTTTTTCCGGGACACTATGAAATAGGACATTCACACCTTTGTGGCTGAATGTGATACGTGTCAATTCAATAAGGGAGAGATATTCAAATTCCCAAGCACACTTGATCAAAATCTGGACCAGGGGTCAAAATTTAGCTCAAAAATCAGAGTTCTCGGAATTGCCTCAAAACAAACAGGTGCATATCCCTCATCTTCATGAACCCAACGCAACTCGTTTGGGTTCAAACGGACGTTGGATGAGTGAGATATCACGATCTGATCGAATCGTCAAATAGGTAAAAAAAAATGTCCTGGTTGTACAGTCTGTATGGATGCTGACGTGGCAGACCGTAAGACACATGGCAGGGTCATACGACACGTGGTAGGCAATCGTGTGGACATTTGGCGTATGATGTGGCTTGTTTGGGGCGAATGGGATGACGACACGTGGCCTAATCAATGCTCACCACGTGTCTCCTGGATAATGGTTTAGAATTTATGTTGTTGGCCGAATTCGAACCTGCGACCTCCAGGCAGGGGTAAAGCCTTGCGAAGGGCTACCCAACCAGTGCGCCCACATGTAGTTCTTAACATATATATGAGTTTGAAATTATTTGAATTTGAAATAATTTGAAATGGGGCACGGACCGGGACAGGGCTAAGCCCCGGCCCACGGTTATATATATATGTCATATGACCATTGTTGTGTGCACGTGCATTTAAACCCTGTGGTTATATATATATATATATATGTGGTTTAAAACTTAACCCTTGTGTGTATTTGCGCGCGGTCATGTGGTGGCCCATGTGCCCACGGGACTTGGTGGTTAAGGGCTAGCGTGTAACCGTCCTACAGTTTCTCCTGTCTTTTGGTTATGCGTGTGCGCTAGGTTTTAGCACGATTTTGAGCGTGTGTGCTAGGTTGGCCACATAGAGGTGCGTTTTGGCAAACCAAAGACAACAAGCTTGAAGGAAGAAAATGGTTCTTCATTTTTTGGCCAAATGAGGTGCCGAAAAAGCCCAGTTAGGGGGTTTTGGACATTTTGAATCCATTGGCACTATTTTCAAAGGCATTTGAAGACTTATTTTGTAGGCTTTTCACCATTGAAGTTTCAAAGAGCTCTAGGGAGCTTGAAGCCCTCATTGAGTGAGGTCATGATCAGATGAGCCCAAGTCTATTTTTTGTGATTGAATAGTCATTTTTGGCTAATTGTTATGCTCTGAACACATTGGGATAGATTTCAGAGGAATTTGAGGACTTTTATAGGTGTTTTTTTCCACAAGGAAGCTCAGGGAAGCTCAAGGCCACATGTAGAAGAGGTCATACCCAGATGAGGCAGGATCTGTTTTCAGAGTTCTATTAGTCATTTTTGGGGTTTTTATGTATTCTAAACCCAATGGTACAGTAAGAAAATCCATTGGATTTGAGCAGCATCTTGTAAAAGAATCTTTGACAAACTAATCCCAGAGAGCCAAGTCCATTGAAGAAGGCTCAAGGAGATGTAGCTGAGAGAGGGGTGAACTCCTTTATCATCTTGTTATTGTTGTGAGTGTTTGTTGGTTATTATTTGCTGCAAGTTACTTTTGTTGTTGTATTTATGAAAACAACATATTTAATCTTGCAAAGACCTCACACATAGACACTTAAAAAGAAGATGCATAAACTTGCCACATAATTTATCTTGCATATTTTAACACATTGAGCAAGGTCCTGTAAAGTTTATTTTAATGAAGTAGAGGGTGCTTTCATAGCATAACAAGTCAGCTCACTATTTTCAGATCAGGTGGTATCAGAGCATAGTTTTGCTCATGTGATTGTCATTGATAGCTAGAGTTTTAGTTGTTGGTATTATTGTGCAAGTTTTGTATTGAATTTTGAGATCTTGCAAGGATGGAGGAAGCTTCAAACATTGGTAGTTCTCATACATCTTCATTATCCAAGTTCTTTGACAAAGAGATGTTGAAGGAGTTTGTAACCATGAGAGATATGGTACAAGAGTTGCGGGAAGATAGAAAAGAGAGGATTACTCTTGAAGAGCAGTTGATGGCCATGAAGAAGGAGAAAGACCAACTTCTTGAAAAGTTGCATGATATGGAGTCTCAACTCCATGAGGCAAAGGAAACCCTTACCAAGTACATGCATGAACATGAGTTATGTAATCTAGTTTATCTTCAAATTCCTCTCAATATGAATGCTTTGGTGTTTCTGAAAATCACACAAGAGGAATAGGGTCCAAGTTATTGCTAAAAATGGTCTATGAAGGTAGAGGTTTAGGCAAGCATGAACAAAGCATTGTTGAACCTATTTTTGTTGAAGAGAGACCTAAGTATTGTGGTCTTGGATATGAACAAAGAGATGGAGCAAATTCCAAAGTTGAGAAGACAAGGGAAAAAGTTCCAAGAACAAATTTTGTTTCAAGTTCAATCCCTCAAGCATGCAAATCTTGTGTTCAAGATGAATGAAAATGTGTGAAACAAGAGAGTTATGACAGCCATGCGGACAAGAACATTGTTGTTGGTCTTCAAAGGAGAGCTTGTAACTCTTCAAATTCACCTCCTCAAAGAGGCAATAAAGGTGAATGTTCAAGGTATAATTCTTCCTATCATTCAGTTGCTTTTGATTATGTTAAGCATGATAATTTTGTATGTAAAAATGGAAGAAAAAGTCCATGTACATATTATGGTTTATATAACCATCATGTTTCAAAATGTTGGAAAAGAATGATCACTTTCAGGAAACTTTCCAAGCAAAGACAACTTGAAAAGAGGATGCAAAAGATTTGCACTCATTGCCAGAAGAAGGGTCATCTCATTGACCAATGTTGGACATTGCATCCAACCACTCATCCATAGCACAAGAAGCAGATGCATAAAGAGATTGGCAAGAATAGAAGAGGAGATTCCATCATCGATGTGTGTTAATATGATTCACAAGAAGACGATTTTCAGTAGAAGAATTCACCATTGAGTTGGCTTGGTAAGAAATGGTTGGATTTATTGAGCAAGTAAGGCTTGCATTTTTCTGTTGTAGATGCACATTTCAGCCTTATGTATCCATTTATGTTGAGAGTATGACAAGTTGCA
>SNQJ01S0068729.1:21941-55773 GCA_010110895.2 Picea sitchensis | reverse complement strand
TATGTCAAATAGTCATGTGGCTGGATTTGGCATGGTTCGCTAGATTTGGTAGACTCGCCAATCCATAATTTTTTTCAAAATTTTGATACGAGCTATCATTGAGAATTTTCCCATTGCCATGTGGCAGCTCATTATTGGTCCAAGTGGAAGCCTCCCATTTGACCACGTTTTCCATTTCTCTATTATCCTGCCATGTCATTGCCACATCATCGTATAGATTCCACATCATCATACAAACGCAATGTCACTGATAAATTTTCATGCCGCATCATCATGCCATGTCACTATATGGATCGTATGGACTGCGATGTGGAAAAATCCTATTGGTCCATGAATTAATCCAGAAGTGCCAAATCTGGGTGACATGTGGCAGCGTCTGGTGTTGCCACGTCACCATGATGACATCAGCCTGAAAAATGTCACCTCCTTCTCCTACAACGTGTGTTGTATGGATGTTGACATCATCCATACAAATGTTGATGTCAGTAGTACAAATGTTGACTCATCCCCCTGCTGACTGGGCTAGGTTTACCAAACTTTGACAGTGAATATATTTTGATCTGTAACTCCATTTGACAATCCATTTTCATCAATATAAATCTTGCAACGCGCTCTGTCTGTTGAGGCCATTATGAGCGTCCTGAGTTGCTTCTGCGAGTTCTGAGTTGTTCTTAGCCTTCTCTAAATCCTTTTTGGATCAAGATCATTCTAAGAAATAAATATAATGGTAGATGGAATTACTTGTACAAAAAAAATTCATATAACAAGGAATATTGACGATTGGCAAAGTGATCAATTATAATAAATAAGATTGATTAGTAAACCAAATCACTAGGTTGTTTTACTCATAAAATAAATATAATAACAACTGTAAGTAAAATAATATTAACCTAGAGGAAATTCATAAATCAATATTTAGAAGCTACATAAACATATATTCATAAAATGGAAGAATCGTTTTCATACACATAAATTCCATCATCTCTATAAATGTCTCTTGTTCTTTCATTCATTCAACATTAATAGTACCATTTGTATTACAAAAAGAAAAAAAATCCTTATTTCTTTAAATTCATTTCCTTTATAGAATCCCAATGGGATTACTACATATTCTTTATCTTATGAACGATTGGGATCCTGTAGCGACACTTCAGTTTCCTTTCCCAATTTAGACAATGATATAATTACATTGAAACAATTGTTCTGCAACATTTCGGTTAGCATGCGATTCTCAATAGTATCCCAACGGTTGTGATTTTAGGTCTATGAACTCCTTCCATCTTTTTAAGTCTTCAAGTATGGAATCCACTCTATTGAGATGTGTTCTTTCTAGGTCTTCTTCACCTTTTCACATGGGGATGATGACCTTTGTCCCTAATATTTTCTCAACATGTTGCATGGAAACTTCTGTTAGGGAAATTATTCTAGATGATTGGATTATTTTTTTTCTATAAACTACGCATCGATTTCGTTGATTGCTTCAATGGATTTCTGGTTGAAGTTTCTTTTGTTATCCAAGTATTCAACCATCATTTGAGTTGATGAAGCTTTGCTAATATCTCTCCAAGTTTCCATTCCGAATAGTGAGAGCAGGTTGTTAGTTGATCTCCATACTTATGTGCTTGATGTAGTGATATGATACTGGGTATTTAAGATATCTTCTATTGCTTCCATTCCCGCATCTAGGATTCCGTGATCTAGGATTATTCATTCATATGAGTACATCGGTAGGGTATCAAGGATCGATGATCCATGTAGTGAGTCCTTCCATTTTATGATTTTGTTGCTATCTTTTAGGCCTTTGTGGTATTTCTCATGCATCATCTTCACTTGTACATTGAACTTTGTCTATTCACACCTGACCATCATAGTTTTTTCAAGTGCAACAAACAAATTATTATGTGTGTCCTGAAGTTCTTCATTTTTCGAAATGGCCTTTGTTTTTATGGTTTGAAGAGAAACTATCTGGTTTCAACTCTCTTCCACAATTTTCCTCAACATGTCATTTTCTAGTTGTATCCTCCTCATTTCATTTGCACCTCTTTCATTAAAATGTCTTAATTCAGCCAAATTCTCCTTTGATCTTGGTTACCTCCTAGCCTTGTGAGGTCTTAAGCTTTTTCATCTCACTTGCATGTGCATTTTGGGTGAGTGAGGTTGATTCAATAAATTTAGCCTATATATATTTCTCCTGCCCTTGGAGCCACTTATCCATCTCCTCTTCATGCATTTGCTTAGTATGTTGGATTTCATTCCTGTTCTCACTAGCCATTGATTCTTTGATAGTTTCCAAGGTCGTTTCTATCTTTTCAACCTTGGAATTTGCAACATCAAGTGCCATTCCAACTTCATGGACTGATACTATGTTTACACCTGCAAAATAACTGAGATTTGAGGCTTCTTATAAGGAAATATCCTTCGCATCAGGTCCAACTTTCCATTTGATGTTTCTTTCAGGGGCTACTTGGCTCTCGTCATCTTTTCTCCTTTTCCTTGTAGGGATTCTTTTCTTGATGGATCATGTTTTTTGGCTTTAATAGTAATCGTCGAACACAAGTACTTCTTCTTCGAAGCCAAGTCCTTCCTAGGTGAGTGATAGGCTTCCTTGAATAGAAACAAATGGGATGAAATATTCTTATTGAGGTATTGATTAGGTCAGCCTTAGGATTTACAATGATAATTGCATCAACACCTACTATATTTTTGCCTCGAACTTCAGGACATGTGAATTTATCTTTTTAATTCTTTTCATGGTCCTTTCCTGGTGTGACCAATGTGGATTTCCCTATATTTGTTGCTTCCCCTTTCCTTATGTTGACTTTATGTGAGGTGGTGTATTTTCCTCAACTTTTCTCTAGTGTAACTTGCTTCTCTTCATCTTATTTCTTCTTCATATGTTGGTATCTTTCCTCATCTTCGACTTTTCTCCCCATCTCAACTTATTTATCCCTTTTCCTTTCTTCTTCTTCACTTAGAATTCCATTGTCTTTGTGGAGGAGAGATCAAAACTATTCCAGTCTCAATGTTTTGTAATGTTCTTCATATTTCCTTAATTGTTGTTGATTTGCATTAGTGGTGTGCATCTCTACCGCTTCTTCAAAACCTAACGTGCCTTGAAAAACATCTTCTAAGAATCAGGCATCATGCATGATCTGTGGTGCCAACTTAATGGCCTTCATATGCTCATAAACCACATTTCGGGGGTCATGTGATTTCGACTCCCTAAAATAGTGGCACAACTCCTTCAACATTTATGCTTCCTTTTCGTCTTGATTCTTGTTAATAAGAGAGTATGACCCAATATGGATAGGGAAAATTGGCTAGTATCTTTTATTCTTTTATGAAAGGTCGGTGGTGGCCCTCCTTCCGACAGTCTTTTATGTAACCTCCCTGGATAATATCTTAATAGGTACATACATGGGAAACAAATGTGGCACGCATGTGGCCCCATAAATTCAGATGTATGTGTATTACTTCTTCATGTACCAATCCCCAATGTCCTTCAAACCTTTGAGAGCCCCAAGAGAGATTCTGTGTGGGAAGAGACCAAAGATGGAATTATGCAAGGGAGCGAGGAAGTAATCACATATGTCATAAAAAAAAAATGCAGTTGGCTTCCCATAGTTGTGAACAATGCTAATGGATCAAACCATTTTCTAGGGTCCATGCCCACTTGAATGTGGGGAATGAGTTAATTTCACATGTAACACTTATAAGGTAGAAATAAATGAAAAAACCATGTTTTTTCATACCTTTGGGATGTTGGCTTCACTTTGTAATCTTGAAAGAGAGGATGTTGAACCAATTGAATGCTTGGCCCTTGTGGGATACTATGTATGCCATGGGAAACCATTCCATCCTGAAATGAGTGCTTGTTTCCTCACCATAGAGTTTGCAGATCATGGTGTTTATCACCCTGTATTGAATCTTGAGGTATATCCCAGGTACATGCCTTTCACCCTTTTTCACTGGACATTCTTCATCATAGAACTAATCCTTCATTAGGGTCTCGAATTATTCAGGTTCACCCCCAAAATTTAATAAGTTTAAAATGAAGGACAAGAATACTGCCACGGTAAAGAGAGAAGAAGGAAATTCACCTTGCACTCATTGCAACAAAAGTGGTCATGATGATGAACATTGTTGGAAACTACATCTAGAGAAGAGACCGAAATAGTTCAGTGGAAAGGGGAAGACAAAAACCATTTCTACAGTGAAACAAGATCTTAGTTCTGATTTAGGAGATGAAGGAAAGATCACAATGGTTGGAGCACAAGATAAATATTCCCTTCATGCTAGTTCAAATTCCAATAATGAATATCATGATGATGAATGAAATAGGAATGAATTATTTCATGTAAGAGTTGTATCTAAACACACTAAGATAGATACATTATTTCATCTGGGTTCCTAAGTAAACTTGATATCTGAAGCACTTGTCAAAAAGATGGGTCTTGAAATGAAATGACATCCAAAGCCTTATCCTCTTGGTTGGGTATGTGATAAAGAAAAACTTAATGTCACCAAAAAATGTGGGGTCATATTTTCTATTGCTTCAAAGTTGATTGATGAAGTGGATTTGGATGTTGTATCACTTGATATATGTAGCATAGTGTTGGGGAGTCCTTATATTTATGATAGAAAAGAAGTCTTATTTCATTATGAGAACAAATACCACCTTACTAAGGGGGGAGTGGAATATATTGTTAGATTTCATAGAATGAGGGTAAACACAACACTTGTTAGTGTAGGACAAATGAAGAGACTCATAAACACTGATAAGGTATATGTACTCATGGTTGTAAGGGATAAAGATGTCTGAACATCCGACGCTTTCCAAGGATACGATCCTTCTCATAAGAAAGAATTAATTGATATTGTTTCTAAGTATGATGATATTTTCCAGGAACCAGATGGATTACCTCCTAAGTGGAAAATCCAACATGAAATACATCTTTAGCAAGATTCTCCTCTTCCTAATGTGGGAATGTACAAGATGTCCGTTGTAGATATGAAAGAGATCAAGAAGTAGGTACAATGCTTATTATATCAAGGGGTCATCAGGCCCAAATCATCTCCTTGTGGTTCTTCGATCATTATGGTGTCAAAGAAACATGGCACATGGAGAATGTGTGTTGATTAACGAGCCTTAAATAAAATCACAGTGAAAAATCGACATTCTCTTCCTCGTATAGATGATTTACGTGATCAATTAAAGAATGTTGTTTATTTCACTAAGTTGGATTTGTGCAGTGGATGCCATCATATTAGGGTTGAAGAAAAGGATGCATGGAAGACTACCTTTAAAACCAAACCTGGATTGTTTCAGTGGTTAGTTATGTCGTTTTATCTTTGTAATGCTCTGACAACCTTCATGTGAGTGATGAATGTTGTATTCAGGCCTTTTATAGATGATTTTGTGATTGTATATTTAGATGACATTCTTATATTTAGCAAGACTTGGGATGATAATTGTGAGGCATGTAAGGAAAGTATTGGATACTTTGCAAAGGGAAAAGTTGTATGTAAAATATTTGAAATGTGAATTTATCAAGACTGCACTTGTGTACTTAGTTCATACTATAGAAGGAGGACAATTAAAAATTGATCCTTCCAATATTGATGTAATTGTAAATTGGCTTGAGCCCAAAAGTGTAACCAATATACAGAGTTCCTTAGGTGCATTCCAGTATTGGAGGAGGTTCATTTCAAACTTATCCTTTATAGAAACTCCTTTGCATGCCTTAACTAGTGTGAAGAACATTTTTCAGTGGGGAGGAAAGCAACAAAAATATTTCGACACTTTGAAGGAAAATATCGGCACCACACTAGTATTAGGACTGTCGTATCTTCAACATCCCTTCGAGATCGAGACAAATGCCAGTGGATACACCATGTGTGTAGTATTAATGCAATATCGTAACCCTATTTGTTACCACTCTGAAACTTTTAAAAAAGATGTTGTTAACTATCCTACATATGATAAAACGTTGTATGCATTATTTCAAAACGTAAAGAAATGGAAGCACTACTTGTTAAGGAAGGAAACAATCATACATATAGATCACCAACCCTTACATTATCTTCAAGCACAAACCAAATTGTAACAATCTCGACATTACATATGGATGGGTTTCCTAGAACAATTTCATTTGGTAATCAAGTACAAAAATGGTACAGGTAACAAGGTAGATGATATGCTTTCTAGACCTCCTATTATTGCTTCTATTATTTTGAAGAATACTTCTTTATCTCATGATAGCTATGTGGAACAAGATGCCATTGATGAATATTTTAAAGAAGTATATGAGAAGATAACCCATGGTGCACATGTAAAGAACTATTGTCTGCAAGGAAAACTACTTTACCATCCTAGAAAGCTATGTATTCCTACAAGTGAACAAGTCCATGTAATACGAGAAGCTCACACTTCTCTTGTGTATGGGAATTCCGGGGTAGGAAAAACTATGGCTCATTTGTAAAGGTTTTGTTACTCACCTCTAATGAAAGAAATTGTAACAAAATATGTAAAGGGGTGTGTGATTTTTTCTACTTGTAAGCCCACTAATAGAAAACTAGGGCTATACTCACCACTACATGCTCCATCCCATCCATGGGAAAGTATCTCCATGGATTTTGTAGGGGGTTTACCAATGTAGAAATGGGGTCATGACTATTTTTATGTTGTAGTGCATAGGTTCAACAAGATGTGTATATTAATGCCATGTAAAAAGTACATCACTTCTTAGTAGACTACTAATCTCTTCTTTCAGTATGATTGGGTTCACTTTGGGTTACCCACATCCATTATCTTTGATTGAGATACTCGATTTTTTTGGGATTTTTGAACAAGATTTTGGAGAATGATGGACACCGAGTTTAAGAGGAGCACTACCTTCCATCCATAGGCTGATGGAAAGACAAAGGTTGTTAATTGAAAAATGGTACTTTTTATTCAAGGCTACTGCAACAAGCATCCCAAAGTATGGGATGAGAAAATACCCTATCTACAACATGCTTACAACCGAGCCTTACATTCCTCCACTTAGTGCTCACCTTTTCAAACATGTTTTGGGTACCTACGTAAAGTTCCTTTGGAATTTATGTATGGGAGAGATGTTGATTTAAATGAAGAGAGAAATGAAGAAAGAGCCTGAAAGTTCATCGGGAGGATCCAACAGGTACACCAAGTAGTCAGGGAATAGTTGGAGAAAATTCAAGCACATCATAAATCTCGACATGAAAAACACAAGGTTGGTCATCAGTTCTAGGTTGGAGACCAAGTATGGCTTCACATCAACAAGGAAATATTGAAGGGTGAAGGCAGTAAAGTCAAGCCCATTTGTTATGGACCCTTCACTATTTTTGAGAAAAGTGGTACCGATTCTTTTCATCTAGATATTCTACCTTATATGCAGATATACTCGGTTGTAAATGTAGAGAACTTGAATTTTTTTTAGCCTCTTGTGATCATGGATTAGGATGAGGAAGTTTCAATACCTTTAGTTGATGAGTTTTCCCCTGAGTACTTGGATGAATTAAAGAAATATATGCATGGGTGATGTTGATTATCTTCTAGTATGATTAAATGGCACACATCCAAGAAAGACAAAGTGAATTGAGAAGGACAAGGCGAGGAAACTCTTCCCTCACTTATCTGTTGATTGATGAAAGATTTTGGTGGTCCAAAATTCTCTCAGTGGGAAGGCGTGATCCAAAAAAAATCTAGAGAAGACTAAGGACAACTCAACACTCACAGATGCAACTCAGGAAGCTCAAAATGGCCTCAACAGATAGAGAAAGGGAAAAAATTCAAAGTCCTCATAACTTAATGAAAGAAATATCATTGAGAAGAGCGTGTCGCAAGATTTCTAACAAAATAAATGGATCATCAAACAGATTTACAGATCCAAAGATATTCATTGTCAAAGTTTGCTAAACCTAGCCCAGTCAGCAGGGGATGAGTCAACATCTGTACTATTGACATCAACATCAATATGAATGATGTCATCATTCGTACAGTGTACGTGGCACACACAATAGGTTGTGTCATGCTAACGTCGGTATGCTTGCATGGAAACACCAGAGGTTGTCATGTGTCACTCATTTTTGGATTTTTTAGGTAGAATTGTGGAACAATTAAAAAGTCCCATGTGGAAGTCTGTACAACCACGTGGTAGAACCTACAGTCACATTGTAGGCTGACGTGTCAGGATGATATGAAAATTGAGGTGGAAAATTGTACGATGACGTGGTAGGTGACCATAAAAGTGGTTTGTGTGGCCCAATGGTTAGATGCCACGTGGCCCAGTCATGGGATGCCACATGGAAGTGGGAAAATGCCCAATAAGGGTCCAAGATCTGAAATTCAAAAATAAATAAAGAAAATGGGTTTGCCAAATATTGCATATCCCCACCATATCTGGCGGACAACAGACATATCTACCCACCTACAAAGTTGGAAAAACCACTAATACATATATTGCATATAATTTATAGCAAACACCCAAAAGGGGAGGCTCGTGGACTTGACCCCGAGACCTCCCCCCATTGTATACGCCTTAACTATAGCTCCACCAACCAATAGTCCAAACGACCCCATTGGTTACAATGCCCACAATTTTTATTTCAATTTTGAATACGCCAGTTCACGTGAGAGGTGCAACGATACGAATGGGCACAATTTTTGGGGCATTTTTGGGAATTAATTACAGGTTGTAGGGCACGAAAATTGAGACAAAATTTATCTTTGACCAGGGAGTGCCAGAGTCAGATTGAGGCATGGAGACAGTCATTTTTGGGTAATTCGAAGCCATGAATTTAGTGGTGTTGTCTATTTTCTGATCTGAACAAATCGTCTGCATCTTAATTCCAGAATGAGGTATACTTATGTATTTTTCCAAATTATTTTGCTAAGTTAATAAAAAGGCCTACCCATTTGAGAGTAGGACCCAGATACATAGTCCACCAAGGATGAACTATGTTATCAAGTTTTTGTGTTCCGATTTGATGCTTATGTCTCTTCATTATTGATATTTTCCTTATTTGATGGTGCACTTTAATTTATGCCCATTTAATACAATTCTTTATAAGTCACTTCGATGAAAAGATCCTGGATCAACATGTGTAGCTCGATGTGCATTCTATGTTGATGTTGAACTGGGTCTTTGGTGAGCTTGATGGCACTCTGACTTTCGCATGAAAGTCTGGTCATATACTGCTACTGGAATCCAAACTCTGAAAGGATTTGTCGAAGCCACAAGGCTTCCTGACTGGCATTTACCACTTCTTGGTACTCTTCTTATGCTGAAGAAAGTGCAATATCTTGTTTTTTTCTTACAGGCCCAAGTGATAAGTCCTAAACCAAGTCTGAAAACATAACCTGCAGTAGAATTCCAATAATTAGGGTCTCCGACATAACCTGAATCAGTGAAACCAATCAATAAAGGAGCCCTCCCTGAACTGTAATGTATCCCGAACTGAACTGTACCATGGACATAGAGAAGTATCCTTTTAGCTACTTTCCAATGGATTTCATGGGGTGTTTGTATATATTGGGAAACAATACCAACAAAAAAGGAAAGATCAAGATAGGTATGATTCAAGTATATGAGGATACCAACTAATTGACGGTACACGGTGGCATCACCTTTGAGAAAAGTATAGGTGGAAGTAAGTTTGACTCCAGACTAGAAGGGAGAAGGGGTTGGTTTGCAATCATACATGTGAAAGAAACGAAGAAAGTCGCAAGCATACTTAGATTGAGAAAGAAAAATTCCTTCATTGGTTTGAAAAACTAGGCGACCAAGGAAATAGTGAAAAAAACCTAAGTCTGTCATTTAAAATTTCTTTTTAATGGTGGTTTTCACATGGTTTAAAATTTTTGAGTCACTACTAGTAAGGATAAGTTCATAAACATAAAGGACAAGTATTATGAGATGGATTCCTACTTTATTGGTATAGACATTAGGATCAAAATGGCATATACAGAATCCAATGTTAATAAGAAATTTGTCCATTTTGGCATACCAAGCACAGGGAGCTTGCTTAAGACCATAAGGAGATTTCCTAAGGTGACAAACAAGGCTAGAGTCATTCTGGACATAGCCAAGAGGTTTTTCCATGTAGATTTATTCTTTCAAATATCCATGCAAGAAGGTGAATTTAACATCCATTTGATGGACCTCCCATTTATGTGAGGCAACAAGGGAAAGAACAAGGCAGATGGAATTCATTTTTTCTACAGGGGAAAAGGTTTCAGTATAGTCAATTCCTTCAACTTGTGAAAATCCTTTGGCGACTAACCAAGCCTTGTGTCTTTCAACACTTCCATCTGATGCATACTTAGTTCTGTAGACCCATTTACATATGACAAGTTTTCTTCCTTTTGGAAGAGTTAAAATATTCCAAGTATCATTTTCCATTAAAGAACGATACTCTTCATTCATTGTTGTATCCCAATCTCAATAACCTGAAGCTTCTACATATGTCTTTGGATCATGAGTTTCTGAAACTTGTTCCAAAAGAGAAGAGGCTCGGTGGAACTGTGAATGTGTCCAACGCTGATCTAAAGGATCACTGACAAGATCACAAGTTTCTTCTTGGGACCCATATAGGAAGAAGTGGTGCTGGTGCTGGTTCAGGTTCAAAGGACACATCTGGAGGGAGGTGAGTAGGCAGAGGTGTATTTTCATCCTCACTGTCATCATATGAAGAAGAAACCATAATAGGAATAGAATAAGGAACAAACGCCGAAGATGGCTTGCAGGCTGAAGAAGGAAGAATCAATGAATTAGGCTCTCACGTCAAGAGATTTTCATCAAATGTAGCATCTCTTCTAATAATAATTTCATTACAATGTGGTTGAAGAAATCTATATGATCCAGATTATTTTCAGCATGAAATGAGAGCATAGATATAATAAATCAACGTATAGAGATATCTCATATATCTAATAAAATAACATAAATGTATCAGAAATGAAACCATAAACAAATAGATATGGAAATACACAATTTTATATTAGTGAGTGAAAGTGTACAAAGACTGTAAAATACAGAGTCAAAGACTCGCTAGAATGGTGGCAGCTTATCTCTGAGAAGAGATGTGTCCGCTACTCGCATTTGCAAGAGGATGATTTTAAAATGAGGCTCCAAAGGAATTTTTATCATAAAGAAAACCCAAAACCCTAACCCTAGAAGATGAAAAGCCAACATTTTTGTGGACCCTGTTTTTGGTAGTTTGGTGTATCAACTTCCTGAGGACATAACTTTGGCATACGATCTCTGTTCATGATGAACGATAGCTTGTTGGAAAGGTATCATCGAGGATATTCATTTTGGGGGATCAATGAGAGATTTTGGCTATCATTGAGAAGATATGTCCCAAAAAACCTTCATTTAGGCCCTAAAAATGGCCTTGTAAGTTAAAAACTGCTAAAAATAGTAAATCACCAAAATTGCCAGAAAGTTGTTTTGAGCTAGTTCAAAACGATGGGTGTCCACCAATATCCACCTAGATCAATAATCCATCCTTAGTTATAAATGGTCTCCATTACATTGAGTGTTTGAGGGAGAGGGAAAAGCATTTTCATCTTGATAATTTGCTTACCTCGTTGAAGAAGTTGCACTGCCTAACATGTTGAAGGTTGTCACGAAACTGTGCCTGGAAGGGATGGAAGTTTTTAACCACTCTAGCTACATGAGATTCCTATGTGCAGAAGGAATATTTACACTTTCCTGTAGTCTTGTTGACCTGTTTCTGTTTGATGGAAGGTGCTTGGGTTGAGGTTGTAGTGGTTGCAGTATCCTTCTATTGACCTTTTGAATAGATTGTGAAGAAGATGAATTTTGTAGTATGAGATACTAGCTTGCGGCATTGGTTAGGTGGGATAGTAGTTTGAACTACTTTTGGTATCCTATAGATATGACCCCCCAGAGTAATAATGACACTATGGGGTCGAGACTCATAGATATCATGGAACTTCCACATATATGACTAGCCCAAGAGAACATCACATAAATCTAGTGGGGAAAAATCACATAATACCTCATCCTTGAAGGGTTGGATGCCATATGAAAATCGATAGTGCTAGCTGACATGAAGATCTCGTCCCTGGCAAAGCGACCAATGTTGTATGGTTGCGGGTATGTTATTGTCAACAATACCAACTATTTGATGACCTTTGTTGATGTGAGGTTCTTCTGACTTCCTCTATCAATAATAAAATGCACCAGGGTCCCCTTCACCCACATATATAAATGAAAAAGGTGCTCCCCCTCTTTAGGATCTATGGGTTCTTCTGGTTGAATTGTTGTTGTTGTGACAATAAAATTGGGGTCTGCATCGATGATCTGTCTTCTATCAATATTTTTGAATCAGATTTTGAATGAGGGTTCAACTCCTTGTCTTTGATCTTGACCACCAATGATTGTTTTGAGCGACATTCATTGGTATTTTTCCAGGGGATTTCTTGGAAATCACACCATTTTTTGGTGTCGTTCTTCATCTTTCTGTGACCCTTCTTTTCCTGTGGCTTGCACTAGTTTTTAGGAGACTATTTGTTAGGGTCATATTTATCATACTTTAGTTGTTGCGAATTTGATGACCCACACTCCCGTTTGTTTTGGTTCTTAAATTTCTACTCAATTTTAACATCATATATATAAGAAGCACCGAGTGATGAGATGTCTAGAAAATCCATTTCAGTTTGGATGTATGTGTGTAGAGACCCACGATATTTAAGAACCAAATGTCATTCGAAGTCTTTGATACCCAACTTGGTGCACAGGGTATGGAAGGTGTTGGTGAACTCTGGAATTTCTTGGCCCCTCTCTTGTCATAGTGTGGACCATCTCATGTATTGGTCCTTATAGTTTCCAACATGGTAGTATTGTTCTTTTACCGCATCCAGAAAAAAATCCCAAGTGGGCTCGGTCCCATATATTCCAGACTCCTCTGTGGAAATTTTCTCCCAGTAAGTTTCCCACCAATTTTTGATATGGGGGAGAGCCTTAAGGAGTGTGAAGGTGATATTTTCCCTGTCAGAGAAATTATGAACATAGAAATAACCTTCTAGGAGATTTAACCATTTTTCTAAGGCATCCACATCTATCTGTCCTTCGAATATAGTAATATTTAAATTAAGTTGTACCTTGAAAGGTGAGGTACTTACAAAGTGGAATCTTTATGAATATGTGCATGTTTTTATTGACATGCATTGAAGGATGTGGGAAAAAGTCTCCATAATTTCATCCCTTTGTTGCGTGAGAGCTTGCTCAAGCAACAGATTAATAGAATTGTTTGGTCTGTAATTTTTATTTTCTTTCTCCATGGAGGGTTTCTTGGACATGTGAGAGTGATTTTCTTCAATAGAGACAATCTCAAGACCCTACTTGCTATACTTGGACCTCGTCGGGGACATGCACTGAAAAACAATCAAGAACATCCTTCTCTAATGCCACTGATCTAGATTATTTTTGGAACGAAATGAGATCAAAGATATAATAAATAAATGTATAGGGATATCTCGGATATCCAATAATATAATAGAAATGTATCAGAAATGAAACCATAAACACAAAGATATAGTAATACACAATTTTTTATTAATGAGCGAAAATGTACAAAGACTGTAAAAATACAGAGTGAAAGACTCACTAGAATGGTTGTAGCTTATCTTTGAGAAGAGATGTGTTCGCTATTCATATTCCTAAGAATATTATTTTAAAATGAGGCTCCAAAGGCCTTTTCATTATAAATAAAATAAAATACCCTAACCCTAGAAGATGAAAAGCCAAAAGTTTTGTGGACCCCGTTTTGGGTAATTTGGTGTATCAACTTCCTAGAGACATAACTTTGGCATATGATCTCTATTTGGGGCACACAATATCTCATTGGAAAGGTATCGTCAAAGAGATTCATTTTCGGGGCCCAATAAGAACCTATGACTATCATTCATAAGATTTATCCCAAAAAACCTTCATTTAGGCCCTCAAAATGGCATGAAAAGTTAAAAACTACTAAAAATAGTAAATTACCACAATTTCCAGAAAATTGTTTTGAGCCTGTTGGAAAAGGTGGGTGGCCACTGATATCCACCTAAATAACTATAAACTTTGACATATTCAAAATAACCAACAAATACACACTTCTCACTTTTAGGCTGCAATTCTTTCCTTTTCTCATTGGGAATGTGAGCCCATGCTATACTTCCAAATACATGAAAGTGACTTACATATGGTTTAATTTTAGTGCAAGCTTCTTCCGATGTTATATTTTTAAGAGACTTTCTGGGAGTGCAATTTACTTTATACTTAATCCCTTATATTGGATCATACAAATATCCATTTCTTTTAATGTGTGGTTCTTTCTCTCAACAACACCATTTTGTTATGGCGTATATGGAATGGTGTGTTGCATTTAGATTCCCTGTGTAGTGCAGTAACTTGTAAAATTATTTTTCACATATTGTCCTCCATTATATATTCTTAACATTTGGATTTGATGTGCAAATTGTTTTTTTACAAGGGCCTTGTAGGCCAAAAACTTGTTAAAAATTTCTCTCCTAAGTTTTAAAAAGTAAACCCAAGTATGTCTGGAAAAGTCATCAATGAAAGTTACAAAATACTTACGCCTAGAAAAATAAGGAGAAGAAAGTGGATCACAAAAATCATTGTGAAGAAAATAAGGAGAAGAAAGTGGACCACACAAATCATTGTGAAGAAGCTGCAAAGGGCCCAAGGCATGCCAAGAGGCATGTTTGTCAAAATTGTCCCGATGATGTTTATCGAGAACACAACCGACACAAACACCATCTCTTCATGAAAAAGGAGGAAGGTCAGTCACCATATGTTGATTACATAGTTTCTTCAATGAGCGATAGTTTATATGACCAAACCACTCATGCCAAAGTTTTCTCAAGTCATCGCTATGAGAAACAAAAACTGATGAAAAAGATGATGACCAAAAGTTGTCAAACTTGTACAACCTGGTAATATCATCTGCAATTCTAGTTGGAAGAACATGCTTATTATCTTTTAGATCCTTGATTACAACTTGGTAAGGTGAAAAAATTTATGGTTTTACCTTCACCTAAATGAGTGATTTGATATACTGATATAAAGTTACAAGAAAGACTTAGAACACATAATACATCATTGAAATGACCATTATCTACTTGAACTGTTCTAGATCCTACAACGCTAAGAGATCTATCCTCACCAAAAAATATTTTCTTTCTTTTACATTCATTTAGAGAAGAAAATATGTATTTATCCTTACCCATATGATAAAATGCCTCATAATCAATAAGCCACTCATAAAAATAAGTAGAAGTTGTATTGAAGGACAAACCAAAAGAAAAAAGTGCATTTCCATGAGAAGAAGAAGAAGAAGAAGAAGAAGAAGAAGAAGAAGAATCAATACTGATGTTGTGTTTCTTAATCATTGTTTATAAAGCTGCCATCTTATTGAAACATTTGGACTCATCATGACCATCTTTATCATAAAAGTGGCAATGTCTGTCAGTCTTATTATTTTTATATTTTGCTCATTTTTCTCCATTAGGAGTTGAAGTTGTCTAAGCGGGTTTGGGACCCTTATGTTTCTTGTTATTGTAGCGAGGATGTTGCTTCTTGGGATACTTGGGTTTATCTTTCTGGAGAGAAACTAAGGCATTGTTTGAAGTACCTGCAGTGCTGATCACTCCAAGTTGTACAATCTTATCTTCCTCTCTAATAAAAGAAACACAAAAAGACTCAAGAGTGGGTTTTTTATAAGTTGTCCCTAAAGCCTCTCTCATGGCATAAAAGGTATATACAAACACAAAATATGCACTAACTAGCTTAGAGAGAATAAGATAGATGCAACACTCTTCCTCCATATTTATCTCACATTCTTCACATAAAATTATGAGTGTTTTAAACTTAGATAAATAATATCCAACACAAGAAAAATCATTTGGATTTAAATTCAATAGTTTATTTTCTAATTGTTGTGCTCGAATAATATTGATTTTACCAAACATGGTTTCAATCTTTTAGAAAGCTTCATCGAGGTCATCAATTTGTTTAAGGTGAAACCTTAAATCAAGAGAAATGGACATTCTGATTAGTCCACGTCCTTTGTCACTCCTATTATCCCATTTTACTTTCTTAACAACATCAGTGGGTTCTTTTTCCTTCTCAAGGTAATCCGATACAAGCCTTTACTTCTTAATAAATCCTCCATATGATATTTCCATTGGAAGTAGTTGGTGCTAGTAAGAAAAATATTACTGGAAGAATCCATATTAAATATGTAGATAATATGGATTTAAAAACTGAAACTGATGATTTCGATGGAAATATTTCCAAAAATTATGCAGTTTTAAAAAAATCGACACTAGAAACAGACTTCAGATGTGAAAGTAATGCCCTTTTTAAAAAAGGCATAAATGATAACCAAAGGACCACGTGGTGGTGTAAGTTGTTTTATGAAGTGACCGACTTTTATAAACAGAAGCGGGGATCAGTTTTACAATGAAGTTAATTTATAAAAGAAAAGTTGCATGCAAAATAAATAACTCTAAAATAAAATATTAAAGCTACTTATAGTGATTCACTTTTATACTTGAAGTGAAATACACTTTACAATTTGAACATGAACTTTTTCAAAAAAAGTAACAAAAATAGAGACTTGAACTCAAGACCTCTTACTTAATCAGACAACTTTTAACCAAATGGTCTAGCAAAACATATTGTATTGTTTAGGAAGAGGATTGAGGATGTTTTTGTTGTTGTTGTTGTGGAATATGTCCTTGGAGAGCGTGCTAAAAAAAACTATTTTCACACAAGAAAACATTTTTTCTTCTCGATGACAACAAAGGTTAGATCTCGATTAGCTTACCCAGAAGATGCACCTTTTCCTATCTGTTTCTGATTTTCCAAGATCTCACAAGGCACAGATAAAAGAGAATACACAGATCTAAAAGAGTAGAAACCCATAAACAAATAATATAAAACCAAAATAATACTTTGGAAAAATTAAAAAAATGCGTATTTAGCATTTCTACCTCCGGATCTGACCGAAATGGTCATATCTTGGGAAAACAATTTTTTTTTGAGTGAAATGAAATGTGTTCCTGATTGAAAGGAACACTCTGGATGCAATGAAACAATCCTCTTGACCAAAAAATGAACGAAAATCATAGAAAATGGAGATGAGGAAACTCAACTTCATGATCTCGATCTACAATAGGAGTGAGTCTTCAAGCAAGCTCTGATGCCATGTTTGAGAACACATGTAATCCAACAGAGGAGAAACACCTTCAATAAACACTCACACAACCAGATCAAAGATCAACACCAATGTTTTGACGTGGTAAAACCCCTACGGGGAAACATCCACAACCCAACCAACGCGATTACTTGGAGCAATTTATTAATGCAAAAGAAAAAGATTACAGAGATATTTTACAAGAGAGTTTCTCACAATCGATCATCAACAATTGAACCTCCATTCTATTTAAATAGAGATCATGTACCAATCGGGTGTTAAGACACATATCAATGGTTGTTAATATCGAGGAGAATATGAACCGTTGGATCACTCTATGTTGGGAACATATCGTGACCATTAGATTTCCTAACTACAAATGCATACTAATTCATAATAAAGAAACACACTAAGAAACACGCTTTTACCTAACAACACATTATACCAAGTAGATCTTAACTAAATCCTAAGTGTCTAAATATCCTAACAAGTTGAGCTATGACTAGGAGAGAGAAAGGAAACATCGTCATCAGTTGATATGGACAGGCCCATGAGGGTCATGGGGAACTTTTAATCTCTGAAAATGACCTTATGAACCATCATCTTCGGAGAAAAGTGGAAATGGGGACATTATCATCATTTAGAACAGGCCCAACGATGAAAAAAAAATTGAGTATTCCCTTATGAAAAAGAAAAGTGTTCCCCCTACTAAAATTGAAAGTTTAGGTGGGGGGTTATTGTGTCATCACAACACTAGGTTCATGCAAAATCCTTATGAGGTACATTGGTGTGCTGCAAAAACAACTCTAAAATACTTTAAGGGAACTCAACATTTTGGACTAGTGGATGAATTCAACCTGATTGAATATTCTGATTTAGACTTTGTTGGGGATAACAGAAATCAAGTGTCAACTTTATTATATCTCATGAGCCTTGGATCAACAAATGTCTACTGAAGATCACATAAATAACCATTTCTAGAAGATTCCACAATAGATGCAAAATATGCAGTAGTTGCAGAAGCAATGAAAGACAGTGTGTGGCTTGGGAAAATACTTGAAGATTTGTAGGAGAAACAAATGAATTCTACTACTCTTCTATTTGGAAACACTTTTTTAATCAATTTGGACAAGAACCCTAGATTCCATGATAAAGCTATGCATATCAACAAAAAGTATCACCTGATTTTATCATCATCAATAAAAATTAGAGGATAATAATATTGACTTGAGACATTGTTCCAAAAATGATCAAATTATGGCATTTGGAAGAGAAAATTTTTAAAAGTTCATAATGATGCTTGGACTCAAAAACACCTATTTAGGTTAACGAGGTAAATTTTGGACACATAATCATTATGATTGCATTACTTATGTAAATATCACTTTGGAGAAATATGAGGGGTCGTAGGTGATAGGAAAAGTCACACTAAAGGTGAAGACCAACCATGATTCGAATTTGTATTCATAAACAATTCAAATCAAGGAAAAGCATCAAGTGTGGAGATACAACTTTTTCCCATACTTGGCTTGTTAGGAACAAGAAAAATTCTGGAACCTAAAGAGAAGAGATCTTCATATCTCAGTAGGGGAACAAAACTATTTTGTTTTTCAAAAATTTGCTAACCACTGGAAAATATTTAACAAAATTTGGGAAGTTCAAGATCCTAAAGGAAACAAGTTGAGGGGATTTATATATTTGGCCACGCATGGTATAATAAGCTTTGAGTCTCTAATCAAGGAATTCAAACAAGTAAATATGGGAAAACTTATCAATCTCATCATGTTGTTTCCTAGACTCTTACAGAGGAGGAGGACTACCAAGCGCTCTTTCAAGAGGTCATTAAACCTAAACATATAGCTATCATATCCTCTTTTAAACACAATAAGAGACTTTGGATTGATGGTTGGATGGTAGAATTTTTTGAAGAATTCATTTTTTGTTGGGTGATGTAGTTCTTTGTGTGTTGGAGGAAATAAAACAATGATGGAAAATGCCATGATATATTAATGCTACATTTATTGCATTATTACCCAAATAGGATTGTCCTAAGTATTTTTATTATTTTCAATCGATTTCCACGTGTAACTGTCTATACAAGATCATGGAGAATATCATAGACTTCTTAGTCAAACCCATTTTATCCTCCACCATAAATCCTGAACAATTCATATTTCTCTAAGGATGACTCATACATCAAGGTTTTTAAGTGACCTGTTTGGATTATGAAAATAGATCTCTCGAAGGATCATGATCGGATCTCATGGTTATATATTCATCTCCTCGGCTCCTACTTCTTCAAGTGGGTTTTTATTTTTCTTTTGTCAAGTGGATTATGTATTTTGTATCCATAGTTTCATTGAAAATAGATCTCTTGAAAACTTATGATCGGGTCTCATGGTTATATCTTCGACTCCTTGTCTCCTACTTATTCAAGTGGGTTTTGATTTGTATTTTGTCAAGTGTTTTAATACTATGTAAATTGCTTGGCTGAAGAAGCAAATCACAAAGTTAACCAAAAAACCACTTTCAAACTGAAAATAGCCCTTTCAGTTCACAGAGGGATCTCTCTTGTCACTTGGTCTCTGAAAGATAAATTTTCTTTTAAGGATGAATGGATATGTCTTTGATTAGATAAAAATATTTATAAAGTTATTAGCAGGAAGGAGGAGGAATCTGTTGGGTAATGGAATCAAATTTGAAGCAAATTTAACTATGAGTGACTGTTGGGTAGAACTATAAAAAACGCAAAGGCTAGATAGGTGATAATCTTTCAGTTAAAATATTTTTGTTGTATAATGGAAAAAAGAGAAAATAAATAACTACTTTCAGAGAACCAACTAGGATGAATTCTTATTGAGTTAAGAAGAGATTACAACACTTAAATTTCTTGAATCTAAAGCATCAATATCATATGAATTTCAAACCATTAGCTTTATAAATTTAAGTATATAAAGAATGCAGATGAAATGAGAAAAAAACCAAGAAATACATACATGAGAGTAAAAGTCCCATATTAATACTTAAACTATCCTCTAAAAATAGAGGTTTGTTTTGACCATATTAATTACATAAGATAATTTTCAAAAAAAAATATTCTTCATCATGTTCTCGAACTCTAGGACTGATGTGAGTCATTCAGTATAGCTAGATACGAATCTAGGGTTGATTTGAATGTTGACTAGGCTCCCTGACATGTTTGCATAGAAATCCGCTGCAACTCGATGTGTAACTATAATCTACAATAGTTGCATATCGAGTTTACACGACGAGTGTTTTTCTTAAATTATCTTCCCGTGGGTGGTAACTACAAAGTCTCTAGACACTAGAACTAATCATTTTGTCATCCCAACAAACATTACCCACCATTTATTTATCAAATGTATACTTACAACACTTTTGTAGTGTGAAATCCCTACGCAAGTTCTCTGAAGCATTCTTTTCCAGACAAAAAAACTCAAAACATATTATCCCTTTACTCATCAAAAAGGAAAAAACTGTGAAATCATTGATTCTATATTTAAGCCATCTTTGCAAGTAGGTCTAACTTTCCCCTAGCTTCATCATCAAATTATGTTTGTTTCATTCTTAGTTTCAAAATCCTATTTTCTTTCCTCAATGACAAATTTTGTCTTTTCATATTTTCCACTTGCTTATGAAAACGTGCATTTCTTCTTAACTTTGACTGGGCATTCAAAATAGCTGCATAGGCATTGGACATGGTTGGTCCACACTCATGAAGGTGTTTATAAAAGTTTTTCTTTGTTGTTCTATTCTCTTCCCTGAGTTGAATGACCAAATCTTGTGCTTATTTTAATTGTTTGTTGAGCCTTTTGACATTTTTCTCACCTTCTCCAGGTTAGGTATGTATATTTTCAATTTCTATGGACTCATCCTATGCTCATGTTTCTTATGTAGGCTTATCTTCTGAAATCAATTTTCTAGTTGAAGATCTCGTCAAATGAGTTGTAGGTTTGGGAAGATCTATTGTTTTAAGACTATGATCAACTACTCTCTCCTTACCTTTTCCCTTAGAACTTTGTGAAACTATTGGAGTTGATTATGTCTTTGACATTGAGACCTCTTTTGTTGTTGAACTACTAGAAGCATTTTCAACAAGTTTCTTATTCATCTCCCTATTTTCATAATGGAAGTGTGCTATGGTATGATGAGGCTTTTTAAGCTGGTATTGCAAATCTTCAACTATTTCATCCTTTTCACCCAACTGACACTGATCTTTACCAATACCATGAGTTGTATATTCAACAGATTGTGAGTGCAAGGTAGGTAATCTTTTGGCTGCTGATATTGTAATTGGACTGCTAAGTTTTAGTGTTTCAACAACCTCATCTGCAAAGTGTAATTTTATTCCTTTATACTTAGCTTGTTGGCTTTGTGAAGTAAGTTTAACTTTCTCACGGTCATGTTCTATAGACCTTTTCTCCCTCTTATTAGACTCCTCAGGGACTGAAGAAGATATTTTTTAATTTTATAGGGGAGTATCTCCTTTGGGGTCTAAAGCAATCCTTGTTGAAGCTAGGAAATAATCCCAATCCTTGTTTAACTTCTTAAGTTCTTCCAACACCAGTAATTTCACCAAACAGAAATGGAAAAAACTATTTTTAACCTGGAAAGATTTAGCCTCCACTCTATCTAACATTTTACCTAGGCTTCTGTATAGGTAAAAAAAGTAAATTTAAAGGGTTTTTTTCTCTTGAAATGCATTAAAAGCCTAATATGGTATCGATATACCCTGTCAATCTTTCCCTCATAGATGAAATACATTTGAATTACTCTTAATAGCTTCTCATAGTGTTCCAGTATACACTCTCTTGGAATGGTAGTACCAAAACTCTATTTTTTATATATAGGCTTCAAGAAATCAATGTAGAAGATGGAATCAAGGGGCATACCTTTGAACCATTTCTCCCCTTGAGATGGAATTTTAGTTGCAACAACTATTGTTTCCTCTCACACTTGGAAAGTAATATCAACAACCTCTATATGGATGCCATTGAATTTGAGGGAAAAATCCTTTGTCGGCTGCACATTATACCCCTGAATTTTCTCACAAAATCTCATGCATCCGGCTTGTTAAAAAAAAACCCTAATTGTTGGATCAAAGTTTACAAATTACAAGTTTTGTGGCTGGAATATTATAACGCTCCCTCCCTTATTATATTTATTCTTCCCTTGAGTTGTCATCCTGCATATATACATTGAATACACTGTGACTATGGAGAAAAATAAGTTGATGTTTAGGGTTAAGGGAGGGGACTTTACACAACAAGAAACAAAGCTAGGGTTTACAAGAAATGGGATCGAAGAAACTCGCCAAGGAAAATCTAGTCATTTAATCTCATATCATATTAATTCAAATTGTTATCTGGTAGGAAACAAGTCCAGCGCAAGACAGGTGATGTTGAGCTTGCGTAGCGGATGAAACAAATCTTGTGTAGTGGATAAATCAAGGTTTTCCTAGCACAATGAATCAGGGTTTGCGTAGCACAATGAATCAGGGCTTATGTAATGCGCAACTCTTCTGAAATATGCTATGGAAGAGGAGTGTAATTGATGAAAGAGATCCTTTTCATGGAAAAATGAGAGGGAAAAGGAATTTAATATGTCAGAAAAAATGATTTGAAAGCTTGATTAGACCATTGAAATTATTAGATAGTTTGGGTAGTGCCAATCTTTGCGCAACAAACTTACACAACGTGTGATCCTTTACAAGCCAAACATCAAAACCACATTGGAGTATTAGTACATATGATGTAGGAGAATCCCTCACGACAAGCAAAACCAACGTGGAAGCAGAAGATAGTTGGACGACGTCCAACGCAAGTTTTTGAATTTTTAAAATTTTCTCTTGAAGTTGACGCGCCAAACTTAAATGAGATCATTTAATGAAAGCGCCTTGGTAAAAATGTAATCAGACCTCAAGCCATACGTTCTCGTCTGAGATAGACAAAGGCATTTATAGTAGTAGTTGTAGGTAGATAGAATTGAATACTAGATTAGATAGTTTTACAAGGAAGAGGGGAAACCCGAATATAGACACCCCTCATTGTGTTGTTGTATTATTATCAATTAACAGGAGAAGGAAGAATCAAGAGAGCATAGGAGAATAAAAAATAGTTGTAGAAGAACACGCATGTACAGATCTTGAATTAATAGAAGAAGTTGATTCAGATTCATGGTTGTTGTGTTATTCTCTGTGTATGTGTGTTGAATGCTCTTCTTATGAATATTTCTTCCTGTTATGCATTTGTTATCATGTTGTGTGTATGACTTCATGTGTTGGGATAGAAGTCTGAGAGGAAGTGAGGTGAGTTACAACTATTTCTCTTTTGAGCAAGGATTCCTGCAAGGAGTGCAGTTGAGTTGTCCGCAAGGAGTGCGTTGACTGAAGGCTCGGGAGTTAAACTCTTGTTCTCAAAGCACTTGAAAGTGAAAGTGAGTTGCTAAAGCCGTGCAAGAAGTGCGCAGGATAAGGAGAGTCTCAATCGTGACACCGAGCAGAATCTTTGGGAGACTATTACTACAGGAGTGCGCAGAGTCGAGTGACTTCAACACTTAGATGTGATTGAAGATTTGCCGCAAGGAGTGCATGCAAGAAGTTCTCTGAAGGACTTGTTAAGTCGAGAACAAGCTCAGGAGGTATAGACCTTCGAGTTCATCGAAAGACAAGTGCAGGGAAGCTGCCGTTGGAAGTCGAAGGAAGCGTCGCAGGTTGGCGAGCGAGTAAACGAGTCTCGGGTAGAGACGTTTCTTTATTTCGCAGAATCCCCGAGGGGAGAACGGACGGACGAAATCTTTGGAGGAGATTTCACGAAGTTTCGAGACCCGTCGGATCTCCCAGAGCTGCAAGGTAGTTACATCACAGGCGTGGAGAGGATTCCAAGTTCAAGAGGGGCAACACCGTAGATCCAAGTCGGTCAGAGCCGTTGGATTGTTCATGAGATCGTGTATCGGGACCTTGCGAGAAAAGACTCGAGAGTTTGGATGCGGAGGTCGCGAGGTTGCGAGGAGCGAGATTCTGACCATTTGAGGACAGGTGGCACCTCGTACCTCGGGAGCTCATAAGTGGAAGGTTTGAGAAATTGGTGTTAAGAGCCGCGAGACGCGAGGTTGCGAGGCAGCGAAGTGGGGAGAGATTGTGAGCCGTCCATCTGAAGGGATAGGTGTCAAGGATCGAGAGATCTCGCTAACTCGGAGCTCGCAGGTTGAAAACCCAAGTATTGGGTACTCCATGTCGCGAGTGGCGAAGTGGCGAGATATTTGGAGCTGTCCATCTGACGGGACAGGTGGCAAGAGATCAGAGATCTCACGAACTCGAGAGTTCACCGGGTAAAGGCCCAAGTATTGGGTGTGCAAAGTCGCGAGACGCGAGGATGCGAGGCGACGAAGGAGCCAGAGGATCGTAGCCGTCCATCTGAGGAGGACAGGTGGCGAGAGATCGAGGGATCTCGTGAACTCAGGAGTTCATAGGTTGAGAGTCCAAACATTCGATACTCCAAGTCACGAGGTGGCGAGGTGGCGAGAGAAGGATAGTCGTTGGATCCGGAGTACAGGAGGACCGTTGGATCTGCACGAGGGATCGTGTCTCGTGACCTCGCAAGAATAGGGTCGAGAATTTGGGCACGAGGATTGCGAGGTTGCGAGATAGTGATATATCGACAGCTGGAACAGTGTGGGCCATAGTGGAGCACGAGTGGAGTACAGGTGGCACAAAGGATTAGCGAGCCGCGAAGTGCCGAGGAGAGAGACTCGTGTGGAATCCGAGCCGCGAAGCGCCGAGGAGCCGAGATTCTTGTGGACGCGTGGCAGAGCATAAGGTGGGACCGCACATCTTAGAGACTCGTGGACTAGGAGGGTGAAAACTCGACGGTTCAACCGGTGAGGTCGCGAGGTTGCGAGGTCGCGAAGTTGCGAGAGGTGCTAACATTAAGTCTAGCCCATGGTTACATGTGGAAGGAGCTATACCTATATCACCAGATCGGGTATCGCAAGATTTGAAAGGAAAACTTGGAGGTTTTAAGTTATGAACTTGCGAGACAATCAGATTTAGTGGATCTCCCGGTGGTAAAGGGGAGACCTCGTAACATATTGTTGTGGGTGCATATCTCCCGATAGGGAGATAGAAGAACCTTCGAGTTCTTCGGGACGAGAAGAAGAAGGTCCTGTGAGCGGACGTGCCTGGGTGGCAAAGCACCCCTGCGTCAAGTGGTATTAGAGCATAGAATATTTTCTTTGCTTTCTGTAGCAGAGGAAAAGGAGAATACACCATGCCACCAAGGAGAAGAGGTAGACAATCACCCGATACGGAGGAGGAAAGGGAAATGTCCAGGGACAGAGGTAGGCAAGTACAGAATCCAGACATGGAAAGAGGAATGCGAAATCTTCATGCCAGAATGGAGGACATGCAGATAAGACAAAGGTGAGATGCTGATGCGGGAGATATCAGTGAATCCGAGGATGAAGGTGATGCTGGACATGAAGAAGAAGAAATCCCAGTAGAAGATGCATCCAATGAGTGTTTAATTAAGGCTATCGCTCGGATGAGTTCGAAAACAAAAATGGACATTCCATCTTACGAAGGGAGTCTGGATGTAGAAGAGCTGCTAGATTGGATTAGAGCTCTTGATACTTACTTCGATTATGAAGATATCGAAGATGATAAGAAGGTCAGACATGCCATCACGATATTACAAGGACATGCAGCCTTGTGGTGGGATGAACTGCAAGCTGACAGACGTTGCCAAGGCAAGCAAAATATTAAGAGCTGGGACAGGATGATTGCAAAGATGAAGGAAAAATTCATCCCCAAAGATTATCAAATTTCTCTGTTCAAGAGGATGCAGAACCTGAGACAGAAGCTGATGACAGTGAAAGAGTATACTGAGGAATTTTACAGGTTGAATATCAGAGCAGGTCATCGCGAAAGCAATGACAAAAAGGTGGCCAGGTACATGAATGGCCTGAGGTATGAAATTCAGGATGAATTAAATTTGGCAACCATCCGAACGGTGGAGGATGCTTACCAATTGGCTCTGAAAGCTGAGGAGAAGCTGAACCATAAAAAAATTTAGAGAGGGCGAGGTAGAAGTCAGCCCAGAGGCAAAGTAGTTTCCCAAGATAAATACCAGAAGCCCAAGGATGACTGGAGGAAACCTCAAACTCAGACAGAGAGAGGTGGAAGTTCGCAGCGAGGGCGATATGCTGAGAAAAGAGAACAACATACTGGGTAGAAAGGAGGATATGCTGATAATAATAGGTTTCCTCGTACTAGAGGCAGAGGAAGAGGAAGAGGTGGAGTAATCACATGCTTCACATGTGGAAAAAATCAGCACAAGTCATTTGAGTGTCCAGAGAAAAAGAAAGAAACTGGAGAAACTCACATCGCCAAGGCACAGACGCGAGATGTTGAGACAGAGTAAGATGAAGGCGGAAGATCACTAGTGATGCGAAAAGTCCTTTTGACGCCAAAGAAGGAGATGGAGAATCCAGCACAGAGAAACAGTCTTTTTAGGACTGCTTGCAAGACCAAGGATAGAGTATGCAAGGTCATCGTGGACAGTGGAAGCACCGATAATCTTGTTTCAACCGAGATGGTAGAAAATATGGAGTTGGAGACAACTGATCATCCAAGTCCATACAAAGTTTAGTGGCTACAAAAGGGACATCAAGTAAATGTCACTAAACAATGCTTAGTTGACATCAAGATAGGAGGATATAATGATAAAATTTTATGTGATGTTATTCCTATGGATGTCTGTCATTTATTGTTGGGTAGACCATGGCAGTATGATAGAAATGTAATTCATGATGGGAGGAAGAATACATATACCCTGGAAAAGAATGGGAGGACTCACATGTTGTGTCCAATTGAAGATAAAGAAGTGAAACCGAAAGTGAGCAATAGATTACTTCTCATGAGTGGGAAGGAACTTCTTACAGAAGTTAAGAAGAGGGAGGATCCACAATTCTTTGTGGTCAGAAAACCAAGAATTGTTCTGGCTAGCACAAGAGTGGACGATTTGCCAGCAGAAGTTCAGGAACTACTGGAAGAGTTCGTTGATATTATAGTGGACGAACTACCTCGTTCGTTACCACCGATGAGGAGCGTGAGTCACCATATAGACCTCATACCAGGAGCTAGTTTGCCAAACAAAGGCGCGTACAGGTTGACACCACAAGAGAATGAAGAAGTTAAAAGACAGGTCCAGGAGTTGTTGGACAAAGGTTCGGTCAGGGAAAGCTTGAGTCCGTGTGTTGTTCCAACAGTACTCAGTCTGAATAAAGACAGAGGCTGGTGGATGTGCACTGATTTGAGAGCCATTAACAAGATAACTATCAGGTATAGATTCCCATTGCCAAGAATGGATGATCTGATGGATTGCTTAAGTGGGGCAATTTTTTTTTCAAAGATAGATTTGAGGAGTGGATATCATCAGATTCGTATGAGAGAAGGTGACGAATGGAAAACATCATTCAAGACAAACGAAGGTTTGTATGAATGGCTTGTCATGCCGTTTGGTTTGACGAATACACCAAGTACCTTTATGAGGTTGACGAATGAACTCCTGACGGATTTCATTGGGAAATTTGTCATCGTGTATTTGGATGACATATTGGTTTTCAGCAAGACAAAGGCTGAACATTTGAAGCATTTGGCTATTGTGATGAAGAGATTACAGCAAAATAAGCTATTGATAAACATGAAGAAGTTCTCATTTATGAAGACAAAACTCATTTATTTGGGGTTTGTCATATCTGCAAATGAGTTTAGGATGGATCTAGATAAGGTGGAGGTAATCAAGAATTGTCCATCACCGAGGAACATATTTGAGGTGAGGAGTTTTCATGGACTGGCTAGTTTCTACCAAAAATTCATCAGGAATTTCAGTGGAATTAGTGCAGCAATGATGGAAACAGTGAAGAAAAGACATAAATATTTTCACTGGACGGAAGAGGCTGAGAAGAGTTTCAATTTATTGAAATGAAAGATTATAGAGAAACCAGTTTTGGTGTTACCGAATTTTCAGAAAACATTTCAGGTAAAATGTGATGCAAGAGGGTTTGTCATAGGAGCGGTCTTGAGTCAGGAAGATAAGCCAATTGCATATTTCAGCGAGAAGTTGAATGAGGCAAAAGAAAAATATTCCACATATGATAAGGAATTCTATGCCATCATACAGGCATTGAAGAAATGGAGACACTATTTGATTCCAAAGGAATTTGTTTTATATAGTGATAACCATGCATTACAGTTTGTGACTCAGCACGAAAAGTTGAATCAGAGGCATGTTAAATGGGTGGAAAACATGCAAAATTTCACTTTTGTAATAAAACATATTTCGGGTACTGCTAACAAAGTTGATGATGCTTTGAGAAAGAAGTGTTTGTTGTTGCAGGAGTTCAAAGTCAGGATGTTAGGCTTTGATGACATGAAGGACATGTATGCAGATGATTCAGACTTTCAGGAAGCTTATGAAGCAGCTGAGAATCCAATTCTCAGAGACAGAAGTCAGTGGATAGAGTATGTGATCCAGGACGGATTGTTGTTCAAAGGCAATCAACTGTGTATTCTGAATTTCTCCATGAGGAGGAACTTGTTGAAAGAGAAGCATAGTGGAGGATTGGCGGGACATTTTGGCCATGATAAGACATTTGCAAAGCTGAGCGAGTCATACTTTTGGCCAGGGATGAGGTTAGAAGTTAAGAAGTTTGTTGACAAATGCAGGATTTGCCAGCACTCAAAAGGAAGAAAGAAGAATGCAAGATTTTATCAGCCATTGCCCATACCAGACAAGCCGTGGGATGAAATTAGCATGGATTTTGTATTGGGATTGTCGAGGACACAAAGAGGTGTTGATTCAATATTTGTGGTTGTTGACAGGTTTTCAAAAATGGCACATTTCATTCCATGTCAGAATACCAGCGGTGCGACCCACATCGCAAATTTGTTTTTCAAAGAGATCGTGCGACTTCATGGATTGCCGAAAAGCATAGTTTCGGACAGAGACACAAAATTCATAGGGCATTTCTGGAGAACATTGTGGAAGAAGCTAGGGACTAATTTGATGTTTAGTTCTTCTTATCATCCTCAGACAGATGGGCAGACAGAGGTGGTCAACAAAAGTCTGGGAGATTTGTTGAGGATCTTGGTGACAGAGCACCATAGCAGCTGGGACAACATATTACCACAAGCAGAGTTTGCTTACAATGACTCAGTAAATCGAAGCATAGAAAAAAGTCCATTTGAGATTGTATACGGCGGGAAGCCGAGAGGAGTTTCTGAATTGAGGGATTCAGAACAGACCGATACTAGCAGTGCTAGTGCAGGAGAATTCACTGAAGCGATGAAGGAACTTCACAGTCAGGTGAAGGAGCGACTATTGAAGTCAAGTCAGGAGTACACGCGTAGAGCAGATCAGCATCGGAGATCAGTTTTAAGTTGGTGATCTGGTTTTGGCACATTTGAGGAAGGAAAGGTTCCCGAGAGGAACATACAACAAGCTGAAGATGAAGAAAATTGGGCCATGCAAGGTCTTGAAGAAAATGGGAAAAAATGCTTATGAAATTGAGTTACAAGAGGGCATTGAAATATCTCCGATATTTAATGTTTCGGATTTATATCCATATAGAGCTGATGAAGCAGGAGCAGAAGGTGATGATCAACTAGAGGTCTAGTGGAAAAAGCAGATGCGAGTTGCAGAGAAGCCACAGATGGAGGAGATACTGAATAAACGAGTGGGTAAGAAAACCAGAAGGAAAGAATACTTTGAATATTTGGTCAAATGGAAGGGTCATCCAGTTGAAGATGCCAGCTGGGAGACTGAAGAAGAAATTCTAAAGCATGGACAGACCGTGCAGGAGCTCATGGACAGGAGCCCGTGCAAATTTTCAAGCGAGGGAGTATGATGCAGGAGGATCCCTTACGACAAGCAAAACCAACGTGGAAGCAGAAGACAGCTGGAAGATGTCCAATGCAAGCTTTTGAATTTTTAAAATTTTCTCTTGAATTTGACGCGCCAAACTTAAATGAGATCATTTAATAAAAGAGCCTTGGTAAAAATGTAATCATACCTCGAGCCATACACTCTCGTCTGAGATAGACAGAGGCATTTATAGTAGTAGTTGCAGGTAGATAGAATTGAATACTAGATTAGATAGTTATAGAAGGAAGAGGGAAAACCCGAATATAAACACCCTCATTGTGTTGTTGTATTATTATCAATTAACAGGAGAAGGAAGAATCAAGAGAGCATAGGAGAATAGCAGATAGTTGTAGAAGAACACCCATGTACAGATCTTGAATTAATAGAAGAAGTTGATTCAGATTCATGGCTGTTGTGTTATTTTCTATGTACATGTGTTGAATGGTCTGCTTATGAATATTTCTTCCTGTTATGCATTTGCTATCATGCTATGTGTATGACTTCATGTGTTGGGATAGAGGTCTGAGAGGAAGTGAGGTGAGTTACAATTGTTTCTCTTTTGAGCAAGGACTCCTGCAAGGAGTGCATTTGAGTCATCCATAAGGAGTGCGTTGACAGAAGGCTCGGGAGTTAAACTCTTGTTCTCAAAGCACTCGGAAGTGAAAGTGAGTTGCTAAATCCATGCAAGGAATGCGTAGGCTAAGGAGAGTCTCAGTCGTGACACTGAGCAGAAGCTTTGGGAGACTGCTGCTGCAGGAGTGCACAAAGTCGAGTGACTTCAACACTTAGACGTGATTGAAGATTTGTCACAAGGAGTGCATGCAAGAAGTTCTCTGAAGGACTTGTTAAGTCGAGAACAAGCTCAGGAGGTATAGACCTTCGAGTTCACTGAAATACAAGCGCAGGGAATCTGCCGTTGGAAGTCAGAGGAAGCGTCGCAGGTTGGCGAGCGAGTAAACGAGTCTCGGGTAGAGATGTTTCTTTATTTCGCAGAATCCTCGAGGGGAGAACAGAAGGACAAAATCTTTGGAGGATATTTCACGAAGTTCCGAGAGCCATCGGATCTCCCAGAGCTGCAAGGTAGTTGCAACGCAGGCATGGAGAGGATTCAAGGTTCAGAAGGGGCAACACCGTAGATCAAAGTCGGTCAGAGCCGTTGGATTTTTCACGAGAACGTGTATCGGGACCTAGCGAGAAAAGACTCGAGATCTTGGACGTGGAGGTCGCAAGGTTGCGAGGAGCGAGATTCTGACCGTTGGAGGACAGGTGGCACCTCGTACCTCGGGAGCTCGTAACTGGAAGGTTTGAGAAATTGGTGTTAAGATCCGCGAGACGCGAGGTCGCGAGGCAGGGAAGTGGTGAGAGATTATGAGCCGTCCATCTAAAGGGACAGGTGTCAAGGATCGAGAGATCTCGCTAACTCGGAGCTCGCAGGTTGAAAACCCAATTATTGGGTACTCCAAGTCGCGAGTGGCGAAGTGGCGAGATATTTGGAGCAGTCCATCTGAGGGGACAGGTGGCAAGAGATCAGAGATCTCGCGAACTCGGGAGTTCGTCGGGTAAAGGCCCAAGTATTGGGTGTGAAAAGTTGCGAGACACGAGGACGCGAGGTGACGAAGGAGCAAGAGGATCGTAGTCGTCCATCTGAGGAGGACAGGTGGTGAGAGATCGAGGGATCTCGCGAACTCGGGAATTCGCAGGTTGAGAGTCCGAACATTTGGTACTCCAAGTCGTGACGTCGCGAGGTGGTGAGAGAAGGATAGTCGTTGGATCTGGAGTACAGGAGGACCATTGGATCTGCGCAAGGGTTCATGTCTCGGGACCTCGCAAGAAAAGGATAGAGAATTTGGGCATGGGGATCACGAGGTTGCGAGATAGAGATATCTCGACAGCTGGAGCAGTGTGGGCCATAGTGGAGCATGAGTAGAATACAGGTGGCACAAAAGATTAGCGAGCCGCGAAATGCCGAGGAGCGAGACTCGTGTGGACGTTGAGCCACAAAGCATCGAGGAGCTGAGATTCTTGTGGACGCGTGGCAGAGCATAAGGTGGGACCGCGCATATCGGAGACTCGCGAACTAGGAGGGTGAAAACTCGATGGTTCAACCGGCGAGGTCGCGAGGTTGCGAGGTCGCGAAGTCGCGAGAGGCGCTAACATTAAGTCTAGCCCACGGTTACATGTGGAAGGAGCTATACCCGTATCACTAGATCGGGTATCGCAAGATTTGAAAGGAAAACTTGGAGGTTTTAAGTTACGAACTCGCGAGACAATGAGATTTAGCGGATCTTTCGGTGGTAAAGGGGAGACCTCGGAACAGATTATTGTGGGTGCAGATCTCCCGATAGGGAGATAGAAGAACCTTTGAGTTCTTCAGGCCAAGAAGAAGAGGGTCCTGTGAGCGGACGTGTCTGGGTGGCAAGCCACCCCTGCGTCAACATACAATATGACGACTTATGATGGCTCCATATTTCTCATAACATGTCATTATGATCCATGATACCGTTTGAAACACTTTCCCTAGACCTTTGACTTATGACTTGACTCTTTTATGACATACCATATCAAAACTTATGGCAACAATGTTAGACTCATGACTAATTATCTCACATTTAATGACTCAAAATAGAAATGCATTTGTCTTCCCAATACCAAAGCATGGATTTGCAAATTCTTAACACATCTATGACCATACCTTAAAAACAAGGACACTAACAAAGTGGGTTATGTATTGTGTATCCAAAGTTTAGTTTGTTGTTCTTTTGAATGGTTCAAGTTCTTCCTCTCTCCAAGGTGGTCGTGGTTTAAGGTAGGGATGCCCTTTATCCCCTTATTTATTCTTTTGATTATGGATGGGATTGGTTGCAAAATTAGGTCAACTAAGTGCACACTTATGATTACCTTAAAAACAAGGACACTAACAAAGTGGGTTATGTATTGTGTATCCAAAGTTTCATTTGTTGTTCTTTTGAATGGTTCAAGTTCTTCCTTTCTCCAAGGTGGTCGTGGTTTAAGGTAGGGATGCCCTTTATCCCCTTATTTATTCTTTTTGATTACGGATGAGATTTGTTGCAAAATTAAGTCAACTAAGAGCACACTTATGATTAGCTTAAAAACAAGAACATTAACAAAGTGGGTTATGTATTATGTATCCAAAGTTTCGTTTGTTGTTCTTTTGAATGGTTCAAATTCTTCCTTTTTCCAAAGTGGTAGTGGTTTAACGTAGGGATTCCCTTTATCCCCTTATTTATTCTTTTGATTGCGAATGGGATTGGTTGCAAAATTAGTTCAACTAAGTGCATAATTATGATTACCTTAAAAACAAAAACAAAAAACACTAACAAAGGGGGTTATGTATTGTGTATCCAAAGTTTCGTTTATTGTTCTTTTGAATGGTTAAAGTTCTTCCTTTTTCCAAGGTGACCGTGGTTTAAGGTAGGGATTCCCTTCATCCCCTTATTTATTCTTTTGACTGTGAATGGGATTGGTTGCAAAATTAGGTCAACTAAGTGCACAATTATGATTTCAGGGAGAGAAACTCACCCGCCATTAAAGCCTTAATCATCTATTATTCGTGGATGATGTTCTCATATTCTGTTATGGAGAGGAAAATGAATCCCACTCTTTAAAAAAAT
>SNQJ01S0068729.1:2603-13775 GCA_010110895.2 Picea sitchensis | reverse complement strand
TAAGTTTAAAACACTCATAATTTTATGAGTGTTTTAAACTTAGATAAATAATATCCAACACAAGAAAAATCATTTGGATTTAAATTCAATAGTTTATTTTCTAATTGTTGTGCTCGAATAATATTGATTTTACCAAACATGGTTTCAATCTTTTAGAAAGCTTCATCGAGGTCATCAATTTGTTTAAGGTGAAACCTTAAATCAAGAGAAATGGACATTCTGATTAGTCCACGTCCTTTGTCACTCCTATTATCCCATTTTACTTTCTTAACAACATCAGTGGGTTCTTTTTCCTTCTCAAGGTAATCCGATACAAGCCTTTACTTCTTAATAAATCCTCCATATGATATTTCCATTGGAAGTAGTTGGTGCTAGTAAGAAAAATATTACTGGAAGAATCCATATTAAATATGTAGATAATATGGATTTAAAAACTGAAACTGATGATTTCGATGGAAATATTTCCAAAAATTATGCAGTTTTAAAAAAATCGACACTAGAAACAGACTTCAGATGTGAAAGTAATGCCCTTTTTAAAAAAGGCATAAATGATAACCAAAGGACCACGTGGTGGTGTAAGTTGTTTTATGAAGTGACCGACTTTTATAAACAGAAGCGGGGATCAGTTTTACAATGAAGTTAATTTATAAAAGAAAAGTTGCATGCAAAATAAATAACTCTAAAATAAAATATTAAAGCTACTTATAGTGATTCACTTTTATACTTGAAGTGAAATACACTTTACAATTTGAACATGAACTTTTTCAAAAAAAGTAACAAAAATAGAGACTTGAACTCAAGACCTCTTACTTAATCAGACAACTTTTAACCAAATGGTCTAGCAAAACATATTGTATTGTTTAGGAAGAGGATTGAGGATGTTTTTGTTGTTGTTGTTGTGGAATATGTCCTTGGAGAGCGTGCTAAAAAAAACTATTTTCACACAAGAAAACATTTTTTCTTCTCGATGACAACAAAGGTTAGATCTCGATTAGCTTACCCAGAAGATGCACCTTTTCCTATCTGTTTCTGATTTTCCAAGATCTCACAAGGCACAGATAAAAGAGAATACACAGATCTAAAAGAGTAGAAACCCATAAACAAATAATATAAAACCAAAATAATACTTTGGAAAAATTAAAAAAATGCGTATTTAGCATTTCTACCTCCGGATCTGACCGAAATGGTCATATCTTGGGAAAACAATTTTTTTTTGAGTGAAATGAAATGTGTTCCTGATTGAAAGGAACACTCTGGATGCAATGAAACAATCCTCTTGACCAAAAAATGAACGAAAATCATAGAAAATGGAGATGAGGAAACTCAACTTCATGATCTCGATCTACAATAGGAGTGAGTCTTCAAGCAAGCTCTGATGCCATGTTTGAGAACACATGTAATCCAACAGAGGAGAAACACCTTCAATAAACACTCACACAACCAGATCAAAGATCAACACCAATGTTTTGACGTGGTAAAACCCCTACGGGGAAACATCCACAACCCAACCAACGCGATTACTTGGAGCAATTTATTAATGCAAAAGAAAAAGATTACAGAGATATTTTACAAGAGAGTTTCTCACAATCGATCATCAACAATTGAACCTCCATTCTATTTAAATAGAGATCATGTACCAATCGGGTGTTAAGACACATATCAATGGTTGTTAATATCGAGGAGAATATGAACCGTTGGATCACTCTATGTTGGGAACATATCGTGACCATTAGATTTCCTAACTACAAATGCATACTAATTCATAATAAAGAAACACACTAAGAAACACGCTTTTACCTAACAACACATTATACCAAGTAGATCTTAACTAAATCCTAAGTGTCTAAATATCCTAACAAGTTGAGCTATGACTAGGAGAGAGAAAGGAAACATCGTCATCAGTTGATATGGACAGGCCCATGAGGGTCATGGGGAACTTTTAATCTCTGAAAATGACCTTATGAACCATCATCTTCGGAGAAAAGTGGAAATGGGGACATTATCATCATTTAGAACAGGCCCAACGATGAAAAAAAAATTGAGTATTCCCTTATGAAAAAGAAAAGTGTTCCCCCTACTAAAATTGAAAGTTTAGGTGGGGGGTTATTGTGTCATCACAACACTAGGTTCATGCAAAATCCTTATGAGGTACATTGGTGTGCTGCAAAAACAACTCTAAAATACTTTAAGGGAACTCAACATTTTGGACTAGTGGATGAATTCAACCTGATTGAATATTCTGATTTAGACTTTGTTGGGGATAACAGAAATCAAGTGTCAACTTTATTATATCTCATGAGCCTTGGATCAACAAATGTCTACTGAAGATCACATAAATAACCATTTCTAGAAGATTCCACAATAGATGCAAAATATGCAGTAGTTGCAGAAGCAATGAAAGACAGTGTGTGGCTTGGGAAAATACTTGAAGATTTGTAGGAGAAACAAATGAATTCTACTACTCTTCTATTTGGAAACACTTTTTTAATCAATTTGGACAAGAACCCTAGATTCCATGATAAAGCTATGCATATCAACAAAAAGTATCACCTGATTTTATCATCATCAATAAAAATTAGAGGATAATAATATTGACTTGAGACATTGTTCCAAAAATGATCAAATTATGGCATTTGGAAGAGAAAATTTTTAAAAGTTCATAATGATGCTTGGACTCAAAAACACCTATTTAGGTTAACGAGGTAAATTTTGGACACATAATCATTATGATTGCATTACTTATGTAAATATCACTTTGGAGAAATATGAGGGGTCGTAGGTGATAGGAAAAGTCACACTAAAGGTGAAGACCAACCATGATTCGAATTTGTATTCATAAACAATTCAAATCAAGGAAAAGCATCAAGTGTGGAGATACAACTTTTTCCCATACTTGGCTTGTTAGGAACAAGAAAAATTCTGGAACCTAAAGAGAAGAGATCTTCATATCTCAGTAGGGGAACAAAACTATTTTGTTTTTCAAAAATTTGCTAACCACTGGAAAATATTTAACAAAATTTGGGAAGTTCAAGATCCTAAAGGAAACAAGTTGAGGGGATTTATATATTTGGCCACGCATGGTATAATAAGCTTTGAGTCTCTAATCAAGGAATTCAAACAAGTAAATATGGGAAAACTTATCAATCTCATCATGTTGTTTCCTAGACTCTTACAGAGGAGGAGGACTACCAAGCGCTCTTTCAAGAGGTCATTAAACCTAAACATATAGCTATCATATCCTCTTTTAAACACAATAAGAGACTTTGGATTGATGGTTGGATGGTAGAATTTTTTGAAGAATTCATTTTTTGTTGGGTGATGTAGTTCTTTGTGTGTTGGAGGAAATAAAACAATGATGGAAAATGCCATGATATATTAATGCTACATTTATTGCATTATTACCCAAATAGGATTGTCCTAAGTATTTTTATTATTTTCAATCGATTTCCACGTGTAACTGTCTATACAAGATCATGGAGAATATCATAGACTTCTTAGTCAAACCCATTTTATCCTCCACCATAAATCCTGAACAATTCATATTTCTCTAAGGATGACTCATACATCAAGGTTTTTAAGTGACCTGTTTGGATTATGAAAATAGATCTCTCGAAGGATCATGATCGGATCTCATGGTTATATATTCATCTCCTCGGCTCCTACTTCTTCAAGTGGGTTTTTATTTTTCTTTTGTCAAGTGGATTATGTATTTTGTATCCATAGTTTCATTGAAAATAGATCTCTTGAAAACTTATGATCGGGTCTCATGGTTATATCTTCGACTCCTTGTCTCCTACTTATTCAAGTGGGTTTTGATTTGTATTTTGTCAAGTGTTTTAATACTATGTAAATTGCTTGGCTGAAGAAGCAAATCACAAAGTTAACCAAAAAACCACTTTCAAACTGAAAATAGCCCTTTCAGTTCACAGAGGGATCTCTCTTGTCACTTGGTCTCTGAAAGATAAATTTTCTTTTAAGGATGAATGGATATGTCTTTGATTAGATAAAAATATTTATAAAGTTATTAGCAGGAAGGAGGAGGAATCTGTTGGGTAATGGAATCAAATTTGAAGCAAATTTAACTATGAGTGACTGTTGGGTAGAACTATAAAAAACGCAAAGGCTAGATAGGTGATAATCTTTCAGTTAAAATATTTTTGTTGTATAATGGAAAAAAGAGAAAATAAATAACTACTTTCAGAGAACCAACTAGGATGAATTCTTATTGAGTTAAGAAGAGATTACAACACTTAAATTTCTTGAATCTAAAGCATCAATATCATATGAATTTCAAACCATTAGCTTTATAAATTTAAGTATATAAAGAATGCAGATGAAATGAGAAAAAAACCAAGAAATACATACATGAGAGTAAAAGTCCCATATTAATACTTAAACTATCCTCTAAAAATAGAGGTTTGTTTTGACCATATTAATTACATAAGATAATTTTCAAAAAAAAATATTCTTCATCATGTTCTCGAACTCTAGGACTGATGTGAGTCATTCAGTATAGCTAGATACGAATCTAGGGTTGATTTGAATGTTGACTAGGCTCCCTGACATGTTTGCATAGAAATCCGCTGCAACTCGATGTGTAACTATAATCTACAATAGTTGCATATCGAGTTTACACGACGAGTGTTTTTCTTAAATTATCTTCCCGTGGGTGGTAACTACAAAGTCTCTAGACACTAGAACTAATCATTTTGTCATCCCAACAAACATTACCCACCATTTATTTATCAAATGTATACTTACAACACTTTTGTAGTGTGAAATCCCTACGCAAGTTCTCTGAAGCATTCTTTTCCAGACAAAAAAACTCAAAACATATTATCCCTTTACTCATCAAAAAGGAAAAAACTGTGAAATCATTGATTCTATATTTAAGCCATCTTTGCAAGTAGGTCTAACTTTCCCCTAGCTTCATCATCAAATTATGTTTGTTTCATTCTTAGTTTCAAAATCCTATTTTCTTTCCTCAATGACAAATTTTGTCTTTTCATATTTTCCACTTGCTTATGAAAACGTGCATTTCTTCTTAACTTTGACTGGGCATTCAAAATAGCTGCATAGGCATTGGACATGGTTGGTCCACACTCATGAAGGTGTTTATAAAAGTTTTTCTTTGTTGTTCTATTCTCTTCCCTGAGTTGAATGACCAAATCTTGTGCTTATTTTAATTGTTTGTTGAGCCTTTTGACATTTTTCTCACCTTCTCCAGGTTAGGTATGTATATTTTCAATTTCTATGGACTCATCCTATGCTCATGTTTCTTATGTAGGCTTATCTTCTGAAATCAATTTTCTAGTTGAAGATCTCGTCAAATGAGTTGTAGGTTTGGGAAGATCTATTGTTTTAAGACTATGATCAACTACTCTCTCCTTACCTTTTCCCTTAGAACTTTGTGAAACTATTGGAGTTGATTATGTCTTTGACATTGAGACCTCTTTTGTTGTTGAACTACTAGAAGCATTTTCAACAAGTTTCTTATTCATCTCCCTATTTTCATAATGGAAGTGTGCTATGGTATGATGAGGCTTTTTAAGCTGGTATTGCAAATCTTCAACTATTTCATCCTTTTCACCCAACTGACACTGATCTTTACCAATACCATGAGTTGTATATTCAACAGATTGTGAGTGCAAGGTAGGTAATCTTTTGGCTGCTGATATTGTAATTGGACTGCTAAGTTTTAGTGTTTCAACAACCTCATCTGCAAAGTGTAATTTTATTCCTTTATACTTAGCTTGTTGGCTTTGTGAAGTAAGTTTAACTTTCTCACGGTCATGTTCTATAGACCTTTTCTCCCTCTTATTAGACTCCTCAGGGACTGAAGAAGATATTTTTTAATTTTATAGGGGAGTATCTCCTTTGGGGTCTAAAGCAATCCTTGTTGAAGCTAGGAAATAATCCCAATCCTTGTTTAACTTCTTAAGTTCTTCCAACACCAGTAATTTCACCAAACAGAAATGGAAAAAACTATTTTTAACCTGGAAAGATTTAGCCTCCACTCTATCTAACATTTTACCTAGGCTTCTGTATAGGTAAAAAAAGTAAATTTAAAGGGTTTTTTTCTCTTGAAATGCATTAAAAGCCTAATATGGTATCGATATACCCTGTCAATCTTTCCCTCATAGATGAAATACATTTGAATTACTCTTAATAGCTTCTCATAGTGTTCCAGTATACACTCTCTTGGAATGGTAGTACCAAAACTCTATTTTTTATATATAGGCTTCAAGAAATCAATGTAGAAGATGGAATCAAGGGGCATACCTTTGAACCATTTCTCCCCTTGAGATGGAATTTTAGTTGCAACAACTATTGTTTCCTCTCACACTTGGAAAGTAATATCAACAACCTCTATATGGATGCCATTGAATTTGAGGGAAAAATCCTTTGTCGGCTGCACATTATACCCCTGAATTTTCTCACAAAATCTCATGCATCCGGCTTGTTAAAAAAAAACCCTAATTGTTGGATCAAAGTTTACAAATTACAAGTTTTGTGGCTGGAATATTATAACGCTCCCTCCCTTATTATATTTATTCTTCCCTTGAGTTGTCATCCTGCATATATACATTGAATACACTGTGACTATGGAGAAAAATAAGTTGATGTTTAGGGTTAAGGGAGGGGACTTTACACAACAAGAAACAAAGCTAGGGTTTACAAGAAATGGGATCGAAGAAACTCGCCAAGGAAAATCTAGTCATTTAATCTCATATCATATTAATTCAAATTGTTATCTGGTAGGAAACAAGTCCAGCGCAAGACAGGTGATGTTGAGCTTGCGTAGCGGATGAAACAAATCTTGTGTAGTGGATAAATCAAGGTTTTCCTAGCACAATGAATCAGGGTTTGCGTAGCACAATGAATCAGGGCTTATGTAATGCGCAACTCTTCTGAAATATGCTATGGAAGAGGAGTGTAATTGATGAAAGAGATCCTTTTCATGGAAAAATGAGAGGGAAAAGGAATTTAATATGTCAGAAAAAATGATTTGAAAGCTTGATTAGACCATTGAAATTATTAGATAGTTTGGGTAGTGCCAATCTTTGCGCAACAAACTTACACAACGTGTGATCCTTTACAAGCCAAACATCAAAACCACATTGGAGTATTAGTACATATGATGTAGGAGAATCCCTCACGACAAGCAAAACCAACGTGGAAGCAGAAGATAGTTGGACGACGTCCAACGCAAGTTTTTGAATTTTTAAAATTTTCTCTTGAAGTTGACGCGCCAAACTTAAATGAGATCATTTAATGAAAGCGCCTTGGTAAAAATGTAATCAGACCTCAAGCCATACGTTCTCGTCTGAGATAGACAAAGGCATTTATAGTAGTAGTTGTAGGTAGATAGAATTGAATACTAGATTAGATAGTTTTACAAGGAAGAGGGGAAACCCGAATATAGACACCCCTCATTGTGTTGTTGTATTATTATCAATTAACAGGAGAAGGAAGAATCAAGAGAGCATAGGAGAATAAAAAATAGTTGTAGAAGAACACGCATGTACAGATCTTGAATTAATAGAAGAAGTTGATTCAGATTCATGGTTGTTGTGTTATTCTCTGTGTATGTGTGTTGAATGCTCTTCTTATGAATATTTCTTCCTGTTATGCATTTGTTATCATGTTGTGTGTATGACTTCATGTGTTGGGATAGAAGTCTGAGAGGAAGTGAGGTGAGTTACAACTATTTCTCTTTTGAGCAAGGATTCCTGCAAGGAGTGCAGTTGAGTTGTCCGCAAGGAGTGCGTTGACTGAAGGCTCGGGAGTTAAACTCTTGTTCTCAAAGCACTTGAAAGTGAAAGTGAGTTGCTAAAGCCGTGCAAGAAGTGCGCAGGATAAGGAGAGTCTCAATCGTGACACCGAGCAGAATCTTTGGGAGACTATTACTACAGGAGTGCGCAGAGTCGAGTGACTTCAACACTTAGATGTGATTGAAGATTTGCCGCAAGGAGTGCATGCAAGAAGTTCTCTGAAGGACTTGTTAAGTCGAGAACAAGCTCAGGAGGTATAGACCTTCGAGTTCATCGAAAGACAAGTGCAGGGAAGCTGCCGTTGGAAGTCGAAGGAAGCGTCGCAGGTTGGCGAGCGAGTAAACGAGTCTCGGGTAGAGACGTTTCTTTATTTCGCAGAATCCCCGAGGGGAGAACGGACGGACGAAATCTTTGGAGGAGATTTCACGAAGTTTCGAGACCCGTCGGATCTCCCAGAGCTGCAAGGTAGTTACATCACAGGCGTGGAGAGGATTCCAAGTTCAAGAGGGGCAACACCGTAGATCCAAGTCGGTCAGAGCCGTTGGATTGTTCATGAGATCGTGTATCGGGACCTTGCGAGAAAAGACTCGAGAGTTTGGATGCGGAGGTCGCGAGGTTGCGAGGAGCGAGATTCTGACCATTTGAGGACAGGTGGCACCTCGTACCTCGGGAGCTCATAAGTGGAAGGTTTGAGAAATTGGTGTTAAGAGCCGCGAGACGCGAGGTTGCGAGGCAGCGAAGTGGGGAGAGATTGTGAGCCGTCCATCTGAAGGGATAGGTGTCAAGGATCGAGAGATCTCGCTAACTCGGAGCTCGCAGGTTGAAAACCCAAGTATTGGGTACTCCATGTCGCGAGTGGCGAAGTGGCGAGATATTTGGAGCTGTCCATCTGACGGGACAGGTGGCAAGAGATCAGAGATCTCACGAACTCGAGAGTTCACCGGGTAAAGGCCCAAGTATTGGGTGTGCAAAGTCGCGAGACGCGAGGATGCGAGGCGACGAAGGAGCCAGAGGATCGTAGCCGTCCATCTGAGGAGGACAGGTGGCGAGAGATCGAGGGATCTCGTGAACTCAGGAGTTCATAGGTTGAGAGTCCAAACATTCGATACTCCAAGTCACGAGGTGGCGAGGTGGCGAGAGAAGGATAGTCGTTGGATCCGGAGTACAGGAGGACCGTTGGATCTGCACGAGGGATCGTGTCTCGTGACCTCGCAAGAATAGGGTCGAGAATTTGGGCACGAGGATTGCGAGGTTGCGAGATAGTGATATATCGACAGCTGGAACAGTGTGGGCCATAGTGGAGCACGAGTGGAGTACAGGTGGCACAAAGGATTAGCGAGCCGCGAAGTGCCGAGGAGAGAGACTCGTGTGGAATCCGAGCCGCGAAGCGCCGAGGAGCCGAGATTCTTGTGGACGCGTGGCAGAGCATAAGGTGGGACCGCACATCTTAGAGACTCGTGGACTAGGAGGGTGAAAACTCGACGGTTCAACCGGTGAGGTCGCGAGGTTGCGAGGTCGCGAAGTTGCGAGAGGTGCTAACATTAAGTCTAGCCCATGGTTACATGTGGAAGGAGCTATACCTATATCACCAGATCGGGTATCGCAAGATTTGAAAGGAAAACTTGGAGGTTTTAAGTTATGAACTTGCGAGACAATCAGATTTAGTGGATCTCCCGGTGGTAAAGGGGAGACCTCGTAACATATTGTTGTGGGTGCATATCTCCCGATAGGGAGATAGAAGAACCTTCGAGTTCTTCGGGACGAGAAGAAGAAGGTCCTGTGAGCGGACGTGCCTGGGTGGCAAAGCACCCCTGCGTCAAGTGGTATTAGAGCATAGAATATTTTCTTTGCTTTCTGTAGCAGAGGAAAAGGAGAATACACCATGCCACCAAGGAGAAGAGGTAGACAATCACCCGATACGGAGGAGGAAAGGGAAATGTCCAGGGACAGAGGTAGGCAAGTACAGAATCCAGACATGGAAAGAGGAATGCGAAATCTTCATGCCAGAATGGAGGACATGCAGATAAGACAAAGGTGAGATGCTGATGCGGGAGATATCAGTGAATCCGAGGATGAAGGTGATGCTGGACATGAAGAAGAAGAAATCCCAGTAGAAGATGCATCCAATGAGTGTTTAATTAAGGCTATCGCTCGGATGAGTTCGAAAACAAAAATGGACATTCCATCTTACGAAGGGAGTCTGGATGTAGAAGAGCTGCTAGATTGGATTAGAGCTCTTGATACTTACTTCGATTATGAAGATATCGAAGATGATAAGAAGGTCAGACATGCCATCACGATATTACAAGGACATGCAGCCTTGTGGTGGGATGAACTGCAAGCTGACAGACGTTGCCAAGGCAAGCAAAATATTAAGAGCTGGGACAGGATGATTGCAAAGATGAAGGAAAAATTCATCCCCAAAGATTATCAAATTTCTCTGTTCAAGAGGATGCAGAACCTGAGACAGAAGCTGATGACAGTGAAAGAGTATACTGAGGAATTTTACAGGTTGAATATCAGAGCAGGTCATCGCGAAAGCAATGACAAAAAGGTGGCCAGGTACATGAATGGCCTGAGGTATGAAATTCAGGATGAATTAAATTTGGCAACCATCCGAACGGTGGAGGATGCTTACCAATTGGCTCTGAAAGCTGAGGAGAAGCTGAACCATAAAAAAATTTAGAGAGGGCGAGGTAGAAGTCAGCCCAGAGGCAAAGTAGTTTCCCAAGATAAATACCAGAAGCCCAAGGATGACTGGAGGAAACCTCAAACTCAGACAGAGAGAGGTGGAAGTTCGCAGCGAGGGCGATATGCTGAGAAAAGAGAACAACATACTGGGTAGAAAGGAGGATATGCTGATAATAATAGGTTTCCTCGTACTAGAGGCAGAGGAAGAGGAAGAGGTGGAGTAATCACATGCTTCACATGTGGAAAAAATCAGCACAAGTCATTTGAGTGTCCAGAGAAAAAGAAAGAAACTGGAGAAACTCACATCGCCAAGGCACAGACGCGAGATGTTGAGACAGAGTAAGATGAAGGCGGAAGATCACTAGTGATGCGAAAAGTCCTTTTGACGCCAAAGAAGGAGATGGAGAATCCAGCACAGAGAAACAGTCTTTTTAGGACTGCTTGCAAGACCAAGGATAGAGTATGCAAGGTCATCGTGGACAGTGGAAGCACCGATAATCTTGTTTCAACCGAGATGGTAGAAAATATGGAGTTGGAGACAACTGATCATCCAAGTCCATACAAAGTTTAGTGGCTACAAAAGGGACATCAAGTAAATGTCACTAAACAATGCTTAGTTGACATCAAGATAGGAGGATATAATGATAAAATTTTATGTGATGTTATTCCTATGGATGTCTGTCATTTATTGTTGGGTAGACCATGG
>SNQJ01S0068728.1:17547-32079 GCA_010110895.2 Picea sitchensis | reverse complement strand
ACAGTCTTTTATAACCTGCGTTTTTGAAAGCTCACCTTTATCTTTTATTTTCATTTTCTTTGTGCACTATGAAACTATTTTTAGGTGTCACCTGTTTTATGCCGCTTAATTTCTGACACCGACTTGCAATTCACTTTTCCTGCTAATTTCGTCTGCAACTGGAATCCTGTAAAAAGCCAATACGAATCTGATTAGAAATGTGTCAAGAGCTTAAGGACAAAAACCAAAAATGAAAAGTAAATGTTCAAATGAAAATATTAGTATGCTCAAAACAATGAAATTTATTTATTTACAATTTTTTTTTTATATATACAACTGCTATGTCATATAATGCTTCAGATAGCGCCCATTGACATGGGCACTGAGGACTTCTCCGTCTATATTTTCCAGGAGAAAAGAATTTTTCCCTTCTGTAGCCGAGACCTTGAATGGTCCATACCAAAGGTGGTCAAACTTTCCATGCTTGGCGGCTTCTTCTCTTCTCGCATCCCATATTAATACTAAGTCACCTGGGAGGAATTCTCTGTCTTTCGCCTTGAGGTCGAACAATGCTTTCATATCATCTTGGTACTTCTGCATTTTCTCATCAACTTCCACTCTATGCTGTTGAACCTCGATTAGCTGATTAATTCTCATGGTCACGTGATTTGGTTCTTCGTGTTGATCCTGCCATAAGTTCATCACTAGTAACGCTAGGTTTATAGGTAGAACAACATCCGTGCCATAGACCATTTGAAATGGTGACATGTCGATAGACCTTTTAGTGCTGATGCGGTTCGCCCACAACGCGTACTTCAAGTGCACATGCCAGGACCTTTTATTTTCATCCAGTACCTTCTTGATTATGTTTACCAGGCTCTTGTTGGATGATTCGACCAAGCCATTTCCCTGAGGGTAATAAGCAGTGGAATGGCCGAGAACGATATTGTACTTCTGACAGAATCCGATCATAGCCATGGACTTAAAGGCCTGGGCATTGTCGGTAACAATATTTCGGGGACACCCGAATCTTGACAAGATGTTGTCCTCCAAAAAATCGATTACCACTGAGTCTGTTGCCCTTTTGGTTGGAATGGCTTCCACCCACTTAGTAAAATAATCCGTAGCTGTTAGAATCCATTTATGCTGAGCACTGGAGTGGGGATTAATTTCCCCTATAAATTCTAGACCCCATTGTTGGAATGGAGCTTCAGTTTTGACTGGAACGAGTGGCAGTGCAGGGAGTTTCTGTTTACCAACGAATATTTGACACGGGTTGTAGGCACGTACTTTGGCATTGACGTCCGAAAATAATTTCGGCCAATAGTATCCGGCCCTCAAGATCTTATATGTTGTGGCTCTCCATGAGTGATGTCCTCCACAGACTCCTTCATGAAATTCCTCTATAACCCGTGGAGTTTTCGACTCAACCAAACAGACTAGTAGGAACCCGAGTGGATCCTTCCAGTATAGCTGGTTTTCAGCGATGCAATATTTTACAGCATGAAGTTTTAAAGTTCTGCATTTGGCTCGTGATAGTCCATCTGGGCACTTCAGGTTCAACAAGTAAAACACGATGTCTTTGTACCAGCCCGACGATATGAACTTTTCCTCTATCTTTCTTGGATCCGTCTGGTCATCATGTCTGTGCAGGTGTGTATCTCGTTCTTCTTCAAGGCAATTAATATCAAGGGCTCTAAGGTTAGACTCGACCAAGAGTTTGGTCAGACCTTTCCCTTTTATCAACTTAGTCGGCTTGACTTCCAGATTGAATTCTTGTATTTTAGCGAGCCAGCGCCCTCGTTTTCCGTCACTATCTGGCTGTACCAAGATATCTTTCACATCACTGGTCGACACGTACGTGATAATTTTCGAATGTAGGACATACGTTCTGAATGCTTTTAGCGCTTTCACCATTGCGTACGCCTGCTTTTCAATGATGTCATACTTTAGTTAGGCGTCTCTAAGACTCTTGCTGAAAAACGTGATCGGCTGTTCAAATCCTTCATCATCTTTTTGCAGGAGCACTGCAGCGATAGTATGTTCAGAAGAAAACAAGAAGATAAGAAAGTCTTTCATGTAATCTGGGCTTACTAACACAGGTGCCTCGCTAATGAATTTCTTAATATGCGTGAACGATGCTTTAGCTTCGACCATCCAATTGACTCTGCTATCTTTCTTCAACATTCCTGTGATCAATTTGACAATCTCAACAAAATTGGGGATAAACCTTCGTAAAAAAATTATTGTACCTAAGAAAGATTGAATCTCTTTTACGTTTCTGGGAATATTTATAGTTTCTTTTGCTTCAATCCTCTTAGGATCAATCCTGATCCCATCTTTAGATACAATATGTCCCAGAAGCTTACCTTCCCGCATAGCGAAATGTGATTTTTTTGGGTTCAAGGACAGACCATACCTGCGGCATTTTTCGAAAGTCTGCTTTAGGTGGTCCAAATGTTCTTCATCGGTTTTAGAGAAAACCATCAAATCGTCAAGGTAGATGACTACGAACTTGTCTCTTTCTCCCATGAAAGCAATGTCCATGGCACGCTGGAATGTGGCACCTGCATTCATCAAACCGAATGACATTTTGTCATACATGAATGTACCCCATGGTGTGGTGAAAGCAGTTTTTTCTCGGTCTTGCTCGTTCATGGCAATTTGGTTATACCCAGAGAACCCATCTACCATGGACATTCGATTTTCTCTGACTACCTTTTCCAGGACGTGGTCCATCTTGGGGAGCGGATAATTATCCTTAAGGGAAGACTTATTCAAGTTTCAGAAATCTACACACAGTCTGATTTCTCCGTTCTTTTTCCTGACTGGGACCAAATTTGCCACCTAGTCTGAGTACCTCAGAGGCACGATTATTTTCGCATCTAAAAGCTTCTTAACTTCCTTTTCAATCACATGCAACAAAATGGGGTTAATTTGCCTAAGATTTTGCCTGAATGGCTTGACCCTGGGCTTCAAAGGTATCTTATGCTCAATTATGGAAGTGTCATACGTTCTAAGCTCATCATAGGACCAGGCGAAAACGTCTTTGTACTGTCTGAGAAGGTCTCTGTACTGGACTTTTACCTTGGGAGGGAGGAACCTAGATATCTTTACTATCCTGGATTCTTTCTCAGTTCCTATATCGCATTCCTCCACTTCCTCTGGTTGGGGCTGCAAAGTGGATTTCACAAGTACGTCGTTTTGGTCGAAAAGTCTTTCTAACGGAATCAAGCCTTTCGGAATTTGGTTGTTTTTAAGGACCAACATACGATGATCCGCTATTTTTTCTCGGAAGGCTTCAGGATCTTCCCCTTCTTGCATAATCCACATCGGATCATTTTGATTCTCTTGGTCTGGATGAGTTTCAGAGAACTCCCCTACTGCTGTAAGAAATTTCTTGATTTGTTCGTCATCCTCGAAAACCTGCCAGTGTCGGATATTGTCTGGTATAGACGGCTTGTATCTGATTTCAATATGATATTTCAGCTTGACGGTTGTGGGAGGAGAAAAGGTCGAAGCTGCCTTAGCCAATGCGTCAGCATGTAGATTTTCTGTGCGATGAATAAATGGACCTTTACAGATGAGAAATTTTTTTCCATCAAATCCCAAGCACAATTTCTGTAGGTTCTTAGTCTGGGGTGCTTGGCTAGGTACTGTCGGTTCACTTGTCTTACTATCAACTCCGCGTCGCCGTATACCTCCAAGTTTTTTATATTCAATTTCTTGACAGCTTCTAATCCTAAGATCAATGCTTCATAATCACATACGTTGTTAGTGTAATCTATGTCCCATTGCAAACGATAGAGAAAGGAACAATGAACTTACCTTCAGGTGCTACCAAAAGTACCCCAGCACCAGCTCCATCGGAAGACGAAGCACCATCGAAATACATTTTCCATAAACCATTATTGCACAACTCTTCTGTCAAGGGGCTTAAATCTTCTTGCTTCATATCAAGCTCCTCTGGACCTCCATCCAATCCATCATCAAAAGACAAAATGCAGTTTCCCAGATCTTGATCTGCGACGTAAATGGGGAAGTTGTGTGGGTTTTGGGGATCACTGACCGTGTACGCTAATCTTGTCTCTCTGTATAAACGAGTGAATTGACCCCCGAACACAGGGATTGTGGCGTAAGACATGTCTAACTGAAGGGAACCTCCCAAATTGGCCCCCCATGACCTAGACAACAACATGCCGTATTTAGGAGGGATATCGGTGATAACCACATCCATCAGGATACTTTTAACAGGGACCTGCGCTAGGGTAACTACCAGATCTTGTATCATTCCCATGCATTTAACCTTCCTGGAATCGAAAGAATACAGATTGCCATAAGGTCTCGTAATATGAAGACCCAGCTTCTCCATTATAATTTTGGGCATAACATTATGAGATGCCCCGGAGTCTAACATACAGTTATGTAGCCACTGATCATGTATATTCAAGGTGATATAAAAAGGAGTGATGTTGTCTTTGGACCCTTTAAAATGAGGACCAAAAGTGATTTTCGGTTGGTCATCTTCGAGGTTGATCACATCGGACTGACTTTCTAGCTCCTAGACACCCATCGCTTTAGCAATTTGTTTCCGGTAAGTGGGATTTTTTGCTAATTCTAGCAAAGGAATCAGTATTTTAATCTTGTTTAACTCATTTTCAAGACTGAAAGATGTGTTTACCTTTTTCGTTTCTTTGGTTGGGACTTCCAAATTTTTTCTTTCCGACTTACTTGTCTGGATCGCCTTATCACTCGTGCTCTTAGTCGAAGATGTAACTTTATCTACTGGTTCGGTTTCTTTTGTTTGAGTTTCAACTTTTTTTACCTCGGACCCTTAAATTTTTGCTCCCTTTTTTTTTGTTGCTGGGTAACAAGGTTTCTTCCGAAGGAGGTTCATGAACTTGACCCCTTTGGAGGATTCTCTTAGGCTGATCCGTTGAGGTGGGTTTATTTTTTGATCTTAGGTTGTATTTTGGTTGAAACTCGGCCATTATCATCTCTGTTTCTGGTTGAGATATACAGGGATCAATGTGATCACCTTCTTTATCTTCATTAGACGGTTGTGGGGTTTCAAAGATTTTTCATAATCTTCATGAGTGAGATACGATTGCGAACAGTCATCACCGAAATTCGCGACTTCATCTTCCAAATCTCCGAAATCTTGGAATTCATTTGCGCCTATAAAGTTTTCGTTCTTTAATGGTGCTTGAATTTTTTGATCTTCGTTCTTAATTTGTTTCTGTTGATTTTGGGGATTTGGGTTTCTCCTGAAGTCTTTTTTGTTTGAAGAATCAGCCTTAAAGTGATCTAACTCCATCCTATAGATTTTGTTGGACAGTTCTTTAATTACTCGGGCCATATCATCTACTTTGTCATCCGTGTATCTATTTGAGCCCAAAGGACCCTCTAGTTCCCTATAGCGTCTATTCTTGCGGTTGACTGTTTCTACTTTGGCTTTTAATTTTCCCGAAGCCATCATATTAGATTCGATTTCGACAGCATCGTCTTGCATTCTATCCAGGGTAGCTCCTCTTCTCTCTTGCAGAAGTAGGGCGAAATTTGGCTCGAAAGCTCCCGCGAAGGTTACTTTAGCTGAGGGTTCAGAGGGTTTAACTACGGCTGGAATCTTATGATACAGTTTGTTGAATATCAGAATAAATTCCATAACTGTTTCTGAGTTCTTTTTCTTTAGGGACCCAAACTCGGTAAGATAATATAAGTGATCTTTTCGCTCTCCCCATTGTCTTAGGAAAGCATCTTCCAAAGCGTCATAGGATAGGATAGAAGCTGCGGGTAGGCTCCGAAACCAACTTCGGACCGGTCCTTCAAAAGTCTGGACAAGAAGTCTCGAATAGACATCTTCATGCTCGATACCACAGATGTCTTCGAATTGGTCAAATAAATTTATATGCTCGGCTGCGGTTAAATCTCCCTCCCCAGTGAACTTAGGAAGATTTTTGATGTAGTTTTCAGGCAAATCATGGAGGGGGACGAGTAAAACCAGGGGAGCGTATCTCGCTGCTACTTTTGCAAATACTCTGAGACGAGGGACCTGCCCTTGAACTCCACCTCCTCCTCCAGGGGTGCCTCCACCACCTCCTCCGGCGGCTGCCATCGACTTGGGTGAAGAAAAAGAGGGTGTAACACCTTTCTTGGCATCAGGCGAGACCGAGAAATTCAGCCGAAGAAAAGATGGAATGTCAGCTGTTAACGAACTTTCTAAAGGACCTTTTTCCTTGTGTATGGATGGGAAAGTTGAAAGAATATCACTCCTAACTTCAGAGAAGTGTGATGTCGGATCTTTAGTATCAAACAGAGGACTCCATGAAGTATAAGGTTTTGAATGGCACTTAGCCTTGGAAAGTTGGTTTTTTGTTTTTAAAAGTTTTTCGGGATCAATAACAGGCTTTATCAGCTCGCCATCTGGGTTCTGTTTGGTACTTTTTCTACCAGAAGCCAGTTTATTTTTTAGTGGAGTCGCCAAGTGAAAGATTTAAAAATCCTTAAAAATGTGTGTACTCTATGTTCACTATCAAGGAGTAGCACTTCAACGAAATAAATGTCGTTTTCCCAGGGAAAAGATTTCGTAACTTCGCTCCCCGGCAACGGCGCCAGAAAGATGTTGTTCCCGAGTCTGTACTAAGGCTTAAACGTACAGTGTCAAGGCATCCGAAAGTAGGTGAAAGATGAGGTAAGGGAAGAATGTCAACCTTCGGTATAGGAAACTAGGGCAGATTTCTACGTTCTCGTCGTCTAGCTTCCAACTGTTCCTGAATAGTTATATCTTGTTCAATGGCCGCCCATGAACGCTCAAGTTCTTCCCAACTATTTGCAGTTTTAAGGATTATGTCAAAAATATTTAAGGCGATATGTGTTTGGCTGGATAGCCCGGGTTCGATGTTAGGCTGTGTCACTACAGGGACAATCATGGAGGAACAGTAAGATTAGGAAAGGGTTTAAAAGAGATTAAAATGTTGTCTTGATTTGGTCGAAATAAAGAGAATTTTACATTTTTTTGGAATAGAATAAAGATGCGAATTTGAAGGCTCTTTCCCGTAACTGTGATATATTTTAATATAAAGGTGTGATGTGAAAGAGAAACATTTAGCTGCATATAACGCAAGATTCTTGTCAAAGAGAAAACTCACATATAAACAGAGGAGGAAATTAGTAAGAAAATCACTGACATAGCAAAGAATAAACGTAGAATTCTGAAAGTGCAAATTGGTCTTACACCCGCTGATAGTTGGTGTAGAGGAAAGAAAATAAACAAATACAGAAAACCAGAATTCTTTTGTTATAGTAGTGGTCGTACTAAAGTATAACAAAACACATCAATTATGAACAAATGGAATGAAATGGAACATGAAATACAAAGAAACAAACTTGTAGCACAGTCTGGACGGAATCGAGAATCTCCAAATTGCTTATATTAACTTCTTCAAATGCAAAAACTCTATTACAATCGATACCAAAAAGGTCCAGCCTATTCTTCTTCTTTTTGTGATCTATTTATGCAAATTTGTAGATTAGTTTAGAAACTCAACGGTTTCACAAAATCAGTTACAACCGAGAGGAGCGAAATCACTCCCTTTCTCCTACTCTATTTTCAAAAGGTGCCAGGTGCTTGTCTTTGCGTGGATTCAGTGCATATAATACATCTGTCCACAAACTAGGATAAAAGCTGTGAAGGTTTCGCCTGACAGCTGGCCTCGGCGAAATAGCATTCTCGGGCTAACTGTGGCAGCTTATCCCCCATTTGTGCATCAACGATGTCAAGGGCACTTAATTGTGCGCTAGGTTGAATTAAGTGTTTGTCAACTTGAGCCATGTCCACCCTGTCCATCTTAAACATATCCGCCGAATCTCTCTCATTCTTCTCTTTCAAATCGAGGGAAATCTGATCTACATTCATTTGCCTTAACGTTTCCGAGTCACCTCCACTCTCCATACCTAACATCTCACCATCTATAACATTGAAGGCTTCTTCTAATGAATTGGTTACTTTTTGGGCCTGTTCTTTGCTTAAGGTAATATTATGTTCCCAATCCTTTAACAAAATGTTACCTTTAGTTTGTTCAACGATGGTGAGTCCGGGAGAACCTGTCGAAAATATGTTGTTGGTAGCTATCACCGCCTTTTGAAAGGCGACCTGAGCCGCTTCTGCGTTCCTTTCTCTGACAGTCAGATTCTTGGAAATCCGATGCATCAACATGCAATCTTCTCGATTCACTCCCACTTTGTCTAGCAGACTCTGTTGTACAGAAGAGATCCTGCTCCGAATATCGATCGCTCGGGATTTAAACCCCTCGACGTCGATCACCTTATTTTCAGCGATCTCCACCTGAGTCTGTAACTCTGCAATCATAGTCCTCTGCTGACCAGCCTGTGACCGACCATCTCAGATCATTGAATGTGCTTGTTCCAACTTGGCTTTGAGCGCTTCTATTTCCTTTTTGTCAGCTAGTCGGGCCAGTTCTATTTCCCCACTCACCTGACTTTTAGCGCTTTCTGTGGCCGAAGCTAATCCGGCTTCAAGAGTCTTGATCAGGCGATTCTTTCTTTTGAGCTGATTTTTTAACATCCCGACCGAGAATTGGTTCGTTGATGCATACGCTCCTAGCGTTCCTGCGATCTCCGTAGCGAATTTCTCATTCTTTTTGTTCTTTGCATCGATCATAACTTTGAATTTTTTAGCAGTTGATCCTTCGTCCTGGTAGAACTCCCTTTTCACCACCTCTTTTCTCTTTTTGTCAAAGAAGAACTCGTTTGGAGGAAGTTCTTCTGCTCTGATAGGTCTCAGTTCCTCATCAAAAACCCATCCCTCGCTAACATTTCCCTATGCCGACTACAAGGGTGTGACCGAGGTGATGGGCTTTCCTATTTGCTTTGTAGATTCCTTTGGAGTATCGACAGGGTTCTGCTCCTTTGGCGTACCTGGAGTTTCTCTTTCAGTCTCCGAGATCTGCTTTCTCGGTGGGTCTGGAGTTTTTCCCTCAGCCTTCGAACTCTGTTTGCTTGGGTCTGGAGTCTTTTCTTTTGTATCGGGATTACTCGTTTGCTTCTCTTCCTGCTGTTGTCCAGGGATAGACGTTACATCTGCAGAATCTTCAACCTCCTTCTGTTTTGTTTCGGCAATGGCCAAACCTCCCAACACAGTGGGGATACATCTTCGTCTATGTTCCTGAAAGCTTAATACAGAGGCCATGTCTTCGGGTGCTAAAGATCGGATCTGAACTGGCACTTCCCCATAAGATCTCGCCCCTCGGAAAATGTCATCCGAGGGTGAACACTCGTGTTCAAACCTCTTCAGCCCACAATTAGCTAAATGGTTGCTTACAATTTTCTGAGGATCATGTTTTTTATATTCAATGGAGACTAAACTCAAGTCTTCCAGGGCTGCAGCCTTAGCTTTAGCATGCCCGAAATCCAATAAAGAATAAGAATTTAGCCAAACAGGGAAAAACGACCATACCTTCTTCGAAGATGCTTTGAGCTCTTTACTCACCCCGCCAATCACTGTTTGTCGGGCAATCTCGCGACAAGCCAGCTTGTCGGGGATGAACAGTGGTAGTGCAAGCGGGGGAACAACAACTTTGAAAACTCTGAAATAGGAAAACTCTGCTTCTACGTACCAGTCTGCTATACCACTCAGATTTGCAGCAATGCTATCCGAGATACGAGGCGACAAACGACCAAAAATGGCGATGTGCAGAGGCACCATCACCCAGTTGAAAATTTCATAAATAAATTTGTCCGCTTTATTCTCCCACAGCTTGTCGTGATACTCATGTACAGTTTTTTCATGGCTTGGATTCCAAGCCCAACTCATCAAAGGGAATGGTGTCATGGAACATACTGCATCCATGATATACGCAGACATGAAAAATGAGGATGGTCTCCCATTTTCCTTTTGCTCCCGATATTCTGTGACCCTGTTGGCCAGATTGTCTGAGAGCATCTTTGCCCAATTAAACGAGCAACCTTCTACAACCCGAAATATGAGAGGCACCCACGCGATGTAGAAATGCGAGGTGTCTTCTCTCCCATAAAGCCGACATGTCATCATGGCCACATATTTATACTGTGGCTCCAAAGAATCGATAGAATATATGCCCTGGTCATTTGCTCTGAACTTCGCGGCGTGCGAAACCCAATCTTTAATCAAACTGGGCATGGTTTTTTCATATTCAATGCACTCCTTCTGTTTGAATCTCTCCAGGAATTCAACATCATACGTATATTCAGATGTTGTCGGGAGTTTATACATGGTTTGGATGTGCTCCGGTCTAAAAGTCCCGACCGTGACGTGCTGGTCGTTTATGATGGTTCTGGTGGGTAAGTCTATGTGATCCAATGCCCATCGGATCATATCATAATAGGGTAACAACCGTGGTCTAGTTGCCACCTTGTGCATTCCAGATTGAACAACAATATTGTATTTAGTGTTCAAATCGTCCTTTTCATTGTCGTCTGAGTCTGAATAATTTACCAACTCAGTTTGTAGAATATCTGAAACAAACGACCAGCTAGGAACCGAGCCGCCACTCCGAGGTGAAGTGTCGGAGACATTATCTGGACCTTGCCCTGCATCCTCAACGTTATCTTTTGCTGCTTTCCGTGGAGCCATAGTTGAAGCTTGCGTTTTCGCTCTTCTGTGATAAACCTGCGTATACATGCAGAAATTAGTTCACTCGAAAAATGACGAGCTTTGCGTGCTTATGAAAAATGTTTTCATTAGAATAAAATGAGACTCCCGTATATATTTGAAAACTCTGTACTCTTCGTAATAAGTCTGTCAAATCGCAATTAGAAACAATTTTATTGCGTAAAATCCGATCTTATTTATTTGTAGATTCGCCCTAATTCTTCATTAATATCATAAATGTTTGGCGGTTTGACAGTCAGTCGGAGTATGGAAAACAAAAAGTTACCTCGGGAAATGTGCAAGCCTCGACGCGCGTGACATACCTTGATTCATTTTAAAATATTCAAACCTAGCAATGTTATAAAATTTCTCGCTTTTCGCTGCATCGTGGATTTCCTTTCAACATTTTGAGTTTTCAACTCGCGAGACTGCAAGGACCGATTTTGGCTTGATTAAAGATAATCGTGATTTAAGGTGTGATTAATTTCATAAGTGTTTTACTCGCCGTATCGCGACCCAAAACTTCGAAGATAAAAATTTGGGAGACTAGTAAGCCAAGTCACGAAACTGCGAGATAGCGATAATTATGAAATTAATTAGGATTAAGAAAAACTTGGATTAGGTGATTAATTAATCATGCTATAATCACATCGCGGTTTCGTGAGTCAGAGTTTTAGACATCCTGATTTTCGAAAAGATAGCGCCGAGTGGCGAAGCGCCGAGACCCATTTTAACCATGATTAGCCTTTTGCCTTTAATCTTTGACCAGGGTTAACTCACAAGTACCTCGCGTCCTCGGCTCTCAGGACTGTAAGGAAAAACATTTATGTTTGACGAACGCCGAGGCGCGAAACCTCGACGACGTCTAAACACTGAGTTAAGAGACTTTACCCTGGTTACTGTCTAGAGTGAAAACTTAACATGAGTTCGCCGTTTTGCAACTCGGGACGTGTGAATTCGAAGGTTAAAGTATCCGACTTGCGAGATCCCGAAATAAAACAAAAAAAGATCGAACGTTATTACAAAAGCGGATTTGTTTTAAGGGGAGAACAAGCATTGCTGCTTATTCGACAAGGTTGTAGGATTTTTTCAAAGTCCTGAGGGGGAAAAATCAAAAGGCCATCTTTAGAATTCAAGTATCAAAGACTGAAAATTGTGAAGGGCTATAATAAATTAAGGGCGACTCCAACAGTAAACAATGCCATTTTTTCTTGGATTTTTAGGAAAAGTCCAATGGCCCCTTTTCCCTTAGCAAACACTATACAATTAATCAAACTATAATAGAAATAATGTTACATCTTGTGGCACAAATAAAATATGGATATTTAGATCTCTCCCAGTCAATTCATCTATTTTGTTTGCTTCATAGTTATTGAAAATATTTTGGATGTAACATCAATAACCAATTGTTTGACAAAATCCCTTTGAAAAGCTTTAAGGCATCTTGTTTATTGTTTTGATGTGGTGCTCTAAGCCTTGCATGCCTTACCATACTCTCTTACCTAGATCTTAACTATGAATCATTCTATAATTTGTAAATGAAAATTACATTGTAGATTGCATTTTCTTTTCATGAAACTTTACAAATTTCAACATTGGTTTGTTTGATTTTGATTCACTTTTCTTTTGAAATCAAGAAAGCACTAAGATTCCACTTAGCTTTTACAAAGTGACCTATGTTTTTTCATATTCAAAGTTAAAGTTATAAATAGTTTTTTTGGAGACATCCGATAAAATTGGAATGATATAGAGAAGATTAGCATGCCCCCTACGCAAGGATGACACGCACAAATCGAGAAATGGTCCAAATAAATAGTGAACTACTTAGAGGAGGAAGATAATGACTTTGTGTTTAATGATTCTAGGTTTAGGTTAGGGTTCCGTGATCCTTAGTGTTTGTCAATGACAACTATAAAGAAAACTAGGTATACAACAACCTCATTCCAAGCAAAGTGCTTTGTATGATACAACTAAAGTCTTGGTGACGGGTGAGTATGCAGTCAATTTAGTTTATTGAAGATCACGTATTTCACATGCTCAATAACTTTTCCAAGAAGTTAGTTGGATGTTAAAGATGGTTTTGTCACATGCTTGAGTAACTTTTCCAAGAAGTTAGTTGGATATTAAAACCTTTTTTTTTTTTTAAATATATGAAAAGTTATCGTGTCGTGGAAAAACTCAAAGGCATGAGACGTAGATAGGTTACTTATAGTTTGTTTGTTTAGGTTAGGGTTTGACATTTATTTTTTAATATTTTATTTTAATTTTAATTTATAAATTTTATTTAATTAAAATATTAGATTATGTTTAATTTTTAAAAATAATTAAAAAAATTAGATTATTATTTTTAAATAATGTAAAATATTTATTTTTTATATCAAAATGTTCGAATTTATTATAATCTTCTTTTCATATTAAAGATTTCCAACTATAATTACATATAAAGAAAAGAGATAAATTAAGTCTATAAATATTTCAAAACTTAAAAAAAAGGTTGAAATATCTTTAATAATAATAATAATAGTCTAATTTTAAAATCACCACTAAATCAACACCAACATATGAAATTTTAAAGTATAATTGATAGATATATTATTAATTTTTCTAATAAATAAAAAAGTAACTTCTTATAAAAAAATTATATTTTGTAAATATTACAAGAACATTTTATAAGCTTGAAAAATGTTCTTCTCTAATGTAATAATATTACAAATAAGTGAGCATTTACCTATTATCCCTTGAAAAAGGTTATGATAGATAGGTATGTTAATAGTTAAGAAGAGCTTGACTTAGTTTAATGGTTAAGAACATGTACACTTCCTTAGACTAGTCCCACAAATTTCATGCATTTTTTTTAAAATTAATTTGAAAAACAATAATAATTAATATATATATATATATATATATATATATATATGATTTCTTACACTTTGTTTCTACCAAATAAAATAATTGTTTATTTTTTTCAAATCAAAATTATCTAATTTATTATGCATCATCTTCATTTCACATTAAATATTTTCACCTGTACATTAAAGGAAAAATGTTGAATCTATATCCATTTCATAATTTAAAAAAACGAAAATTGAGCATCTTTAATTGTTTTTTTGTAAGCAAGTAGTCTAATTGTATTAATCACCTAGGGAGGAAATTATACAAAATCCACAATGCTATTGGCCTGGGAAACCAGACCAACAATAATGGTATAATCTTTCTATACAGAGAGTTTGAGATAGGTCTTGAATAAGAACAAAATTTAAAAAGCAGTATAACTAATTTAGAGGCCAAATTGACCCAATGCAAACATGACAATAAAGCCTATAAAACAGAGACATGTAAACCAAAAACCTGGGTATGTTGAAGATTAATCTAAAGAAGTTCCATCTACATCTAAAGGATGCTTGTGTTGCCTAAGCATGGGGATAACATGAAGTTGATCAAGAGCTTGTTGAGCTAGATCTGGGAGCCTACAGCTGATGTCCTTAAGTTGCAATAGATTTTCATCAAGCAACAACAAGATCTCCTCACGCACCTCATCCTTGTCCTGCAGAATTTTCCCCATAACCGCTTTAATATGCCAATAGAGATCCATTGTCTTCCAATATTTTGTGTCTCGAGCCCTAGAGTTTCCTGCATCAGGGATCCAATTACCCATCTCTACATCGATATCCCAGTCATGAGTGATGCTTCTCTCAAGATGAACTTCGTCCTCTACGTTTTCAATTTCCTCATAGATGTGAGTGGGAGTCTACTCCCAAAATTCATTTGCAGTGTCTTGGGCATCTTGCTGCAACTGAGTGTCTATAAGATCATGTCTACTATCACAAGAGCTGAAGAAGCCAGATCAATTTCAAATAATAAAAAAACTCATTTCACATTTAAATTAGATATTAAAAATAAAATAA
>SNQJ01S0068728.1:5793-17497 GCA_010110895.2 Picea sitchensis | reverse complement strand
ATAATGAATTGAGATGATTTATCAATGATTCATTCCACTATTCATTAATAATTTTAATCGTTGTATTTATACGACTTCTCTTAATACAAAATAAGACAAGAAAAGTAACAATCTTCACCTTTATATGGAAAACTCTATGTCTATAAGGGATTGGTTCAAAGACAGACGTAAAATAATTGGATTACTAAAAAATTCAGTCGAAAGAGATAGTAAGGACATTAATGAGATAGAGAGGAATAAGAATCAAAGTATTGATTATGTGAAAATTAATAGATTACAGGTTCAATGCGATAATTGCAAGAGCTTTCTCTATATCAAATTCTCGAGAGAGAATAAAAGTGTTTGTGAAGAATGTGGATATTATCTGCAAATGAATAGTTCAAATAGAATAGAACTTTTGATTGATCGTGGCACTCAATGTCCTATGGATGAAGACATGTACACTCTAAATGTTCTTCAATTTAATTATGAGAATGAATCTTCTCATTATGAGGATGAATCGTATAAGGATCATATCACTTTCTTTCAAATAGAGACAAGTTTAACTGATGCTACTCAAATAGGCATAAGTCAATTAAATGTTATTCCTATCGCACTCGTAGGTATGGATTTTTCAGTTCATGGGAGGTAGTATGGGCTTTGTAGTAGGTGATAAAATAACCCATCTGATCAAGTGCGCTACTGGGGAATCTATATATATCGGTATATATACCAGTATATATGATGATTTCAAAGTTAAACCCATATATATGTATGATGTTAAGGTAGGAAACTATTTTTGGGAGTCGTTTTTTTGGAAAAGAAACTCATAGTGTTCTGAACCTATGAGGCCACATAATCATTGAAGAGAAGGGAACATCAAGAAGCTTGGGATTTGTATAGAGTTGGATTGAAGTAATGAGTATTCTGGAGATAAAATGTTTCTTGTTTATGTGAAGGAGTCCTATCATTCATGATGTGTCCCTCACTTGGTATACTAAAGTATCATTTTTCTTGCTCTTTGACATTTATGATCGCCTCATTAATCTTGTAAAATACATGTTAGAATTGGTCATTAATACTTTGATTCAAAGATAGGCTACTCAAACAACATAGTAAACAATGCCATTTTTTCTTGGATTTTTAGGAAGAGTCCAATGACCCCTTTTCCCTTAGCAATCACTATACAATTAATCACACTATAATAGAAATAGTGTTACATCTTGTGGCACAAATAAAATATGGATATTTAGATCTCTCCCGGTCAACTCATCTATTTTGTTTGCTTCATAGTTATTGAAAATATTTTGGATGTAATGTCAATAACCAATTGTTTGGACAAAATCCCTTTGAAAAACTTTAAGGCATATTGTTTATTGTTTTGATGTGGTGCTCTAAGCCTTGCATGCCTTACCATACTCTCTTACCTAGATCTTAACTATGAATCATTCTATAATTTGTATATGAAAATTACATTGTAGATTGCATTTGCTTTTCATGAAACTTTACAAATTTCAACATTGGTTTGTTTGATTTTGATTCACTTTTCTTTTGAAATCAAGAAAGCACTAAGATTCCACTTGGCTTTTACAAAGTGACCTATGTTTTCTCATATTCAAAGTTAAAATTATAAATAGCTTGTTTGGAGATATCTGATAAAATTGGAACGATACAAAGAAGATTAGCATGGCCCTATGCAAGGATGACACACACAAATCGAGAAATGGTCCAAATAAATAATGAACTACTTAAAGGAGGAAGATAACAACTTTGTGTTTAATTATTCTAGGTTTAGATTAGGGTTCCGTGATCCATAGTGTTTGTTAATAACAATTATAAAGAAAACTAGGTATACATCAACCTCATTCCAATCAAAGTATTTTGTATGATACAACTAAAATCTTGGTGACGGGTGAGTATGCATCAATTTAGTTTATTGAGGCTCACGTATTTCACATGCTCAATAACTTTTCCATGTTAAAGATGGTTTTGTCACATGCTTGAGTCACTTTTCCAAGAAGTTGTTGGATGTTAAAACTTTTTTTTTTTAAATATATGAAAAGTTATCGTGTCGTGGAAAAACTCAAAGGCATGAGACGTAGATAGGTTACTTATAGTTTGTTTGTTTAGGTTAGGGTTTGACATTTATTTTTTAATATTTTATCTTAATTTTAATTTATAAATTTTATTTAATTAAAATATTAGATTATGTTTAATTTTTAAAAATAATTAAAAAAATTAGATTATTTTTTTAAATAATGTAAAATATTTATTTTTGTATATTAAAATGTTCGAATTTATTATAATTTTCATTTCAATTTCATATTAAAGATTTTCAATTATAATTACATATAAAGAAAAGAGATAAATTGAGTCTATAAATATCTCAAAACTTAAAAAAAAGGTTAGAATGTCTTTAATAATAATAATAATAGTCTAATTTTAAAGACACCACTAAGCTAACGTCAACACATGAAATTTTAAAGTATAATTGATAGATATATTATTAATTTTTCTAATAAATAAAAAAGTAACTTCTTATAAAAAGATTATATTTTGTAAATATTACAAGAACATTTCATAAGCTTAAAAAATGTTCTTCTCTAATGTAATAATATTACAAATGAGCATTTAACTATTATCCCTTGAAAAAGGTTATGATAGATAGGTATGTTAATAGCTAAGAAGAGCTTGATTTGGTTTAATGGTTAAGAACATGTACACCTTAGACTAGTCCCACAAATTTCATGCATTTTTTAAAATTAATTTGAAAAACAATAATAATTAATATATATATATATATGATTTCTTACACTTTGCTTCTCCCAAATAAAATAATTGTTTTTTTTTTTTCCAAATCAAAATTATCTAATTTATTATGCATCATCTTCATTTCACATTAAATATTTTCACCTATAGTTACATTAAAGGAAAAATGTTGAATCTATATCCATTTCATAATTTAAAAAAAAGAAAATTGAGCATCTTTAATTTTTTTTTGTAAGCAAGTAGTCTAATTGTATTAATCACCCAGGGAGGAAATTATACAAAATCTACAATGCTATTGGCCTGCTACTGGGAAACCAGACCAACAATAATGGTATAATCTTTCTATCCAGAGAGTCTGAGATAAGTCTTGAATAAGAACAAAATTTAAAAAGTAGTATAACCAATTTAGATGCCAAATTGACCCAATGCAGACATGACAATAAAGCCTATAAAACATAGACACGTAAACCAAAAACCTGGGTATGTTGAAGATTAATCTAAATAAGTGCCATCTACATCTAAAGGATGCTTGTGTTGCCTGAGCATGGGGATAACACGAAGTTGATCAAAAGCTTGTTGAGCTAGATCTGGGAGCCTGCAACTAGTGTCCTTAAGTTGCAATAGATTTTCATCAAGCAACAACAAGATCTCCTCACGCACCTCATCCTTGTCCTGCAAAATTTTCCCCACAACCGCTTTAATATGCCAATAGAGATCCATTGTCTTCCAATATTTTGTATCTCAAGCCCTAGAGTTTCCTGCATCAGGGATCCAATTACCCATCTCTACATCGATATCCCAGTCGTGAGTGATGCTTCTCTCAAGATGAACTTCGTCCTTTACATTTTCAATTTCCTCACAGATGTGAGTGGGAGTCTACTCTCAAAATTCATTTGCAGTGTCTTGGGCATCTTACTGCAGCTGAGTGCCTATAGGATCATGTCTACTATCGCAAGAGCTGAAGAAACTAGATCAATTTCAAATGATAAAAAAACTCATTTCACATTTAAATTAGATATTAAAAATAAAATAAATAATAAATAAATATAATTACATTTAAATTAGATATTAAAAATAAAATAATTAATAAATAAATATAATTACATTTTAAACATAAAGTTGATTAAATTAAGTATCTTGAGAGTTTCATAAATACATATCTTTAAATACAATAAAACTTTTGTAAACATTATATGAATTATTATGAAAATTTTGGTTCCATGACCTTGAGTGTTTGATCTCGTTTCCATGATCTTTAGTATTTGTCAATGACAACTATAAAGAAAACTAGTTGCACCTGAACACCAACCTCAATCTAGGAAAAGTACTTTGTTTGATACAACTAAAATATTGGTTTTGTTTGTTCGACCATCTGGTTAGATTAGTGTGGGCTGACACCACCCTTACTGTACCTGGAGACGTCCAAGGCAATCTGGTTAGAAAACTTTCTAGATTAAAAGCTCTTACTATTCAATGGTTAAAAGAAAAATGAAAAGGCAGATTTAGGTAGAATAGAACAGGATTTGGAAGACCTTCTCAGATTAAAGATCTAGGACGCTTGTTGTGCTGACCTTGACCACAAAATACATTGTCTAGAAGAAGCCCGTAACAAATACCTTCGTGAGGATGAGGAGAGATGGCACATGAAAAGAAGAATGATATGGCTGGCAGGCGGGGATAAAAATACTCGTTTCTTTCACAGAGTGGCCAGCTCTCGCCGATCTAAAAAGTATATGTGGGATATAGAGGAAGAGGATGGTAAGATTCACCAGTCACAAGAAGATATCAAAACAACGACCTTCAATCATTTTAAATCTTTTTACCAGGAAGCTTCTGCTCCTAGTCTCACAGCTCAGATAGAAACAACAAGTCTCTTCCCAAAGATGGTATCAGACGAGGAGGCAAAAGCTTTAGAAATTCCCTGTACAAAGGAGAAAATTTTAGAGGTTATCAAAGGATTCAAAAAAGAAAAGAGCCCAGGACCCAATGGTTGGTCTGTAGAATTATATCTCCATTTTTTCGATCTTATGAGTCATGATATTTTGGATGTCGTGGAGGATGCGAGAACTAGAGAGGTGGTAAAAACTTAGCTAAACAATACTTTCATTGTTTGATTCCAAAATAAAATCTACCCAGGCAGTTTATAGACTTTTGACCTATCTCACTTTGTAATCTGTGCTACAAAATTATCTTTAAGATCATTGCCAGAAGAATCCGTCCTATCCTCTCCCAGGCACTATCAGATGAACAGCTTGGCTTCCTTAAAGGGAGACAAATTCTTGATGCTATTGGCGTCGCACAAGAATGCATTCATAGCATTAAGACAAAAAAACTAAAAGCCATCCTTCTAAAGTTGGACCTTAAAAAGGCCTTTGACTGCATCAACTGGAATTTTCTGCATCTTATTCTTTTACAGTGTGGTTTTGGGATAATTACTACCAATTGGATAATGGGCTGTATTTTCTTGGCCACCCTTGCATTTCTGATCAATGGGGAAGCTACTAAAGCTTTTCATTGTGAGAGAGGGCTCTGACAGGGATGCCCCCTTTCACCTCTTCTTTTCATCTTGGTTTTGGAAAGTCTCAGCATCTTACTCAAAAAAAGCCAAGCGGAAGGACATCTGAAAGGGATTAAAGTCTCGAGGCTAATACATATTTTGCATATACTCTTTGTAGACGACGTGCTTATCATGACTAATGCCAATCTAGCTGAATGGACCATTATTCACTCTCTCATTAACACTTTTTGCTCTGTTTCAGGATTAGAGATCAATATCCATAAATCAATTTTCCTGGTCTCGGAAGCATAGGAGGAAATGCTAACAGATTTAAAAGTGTTGTTCGGTATTGACTCTCGAGAGTTAGCAGAGGGTTTTACTTACCTGGGCTACAATATAAAACCTACCAGCTATACAAAAAAATACTGGATTTGGCTTATTGAAAAATTTGAATGTAGAATTCACAACTGGTGCAATAGACTACTCTCAATGGGAGGCAGATTTGTTCTTATAAAGGCCGTCTTGGAAAGCCTCCCGGTGTATTGGATGGTGTTAGCTCACATCCCGTCATCTATTCTAAAGACCCTTCGACAAATAGTCTTAACCTTCCTTTGGACAGGTAGCAAAAAGAGCAAAGGATATCACCTGTGCAGATGGGAGGTAATCACAAAACCCAAATCGATGGGAGGTTGGGGACTTAGAAATCTGCTATTCTTTTACAGGGCGATCTCGGCAAACACATTTTGGAGAATTTTAATGAAACCTGGCCTTTGGAGTAAGGTGATTAAAGATACGTATTTCCCACACCTTCCTGTTCATATCTGGATCAGATCCGCCTCAGAGCGACTAACTAGAGGTTCACAAACCTGGAAACACCTCTTAAAATCGCTACCGATCATTCTTCATTGGATTGCGTGGAAACCAGGCAATGGATACATAATTGAAGTCGGCAAAGTCACTATTCTAGGCTTGGGCAGTAATTCACGTCTCTCTCCTCCACTTCTGGTGCATTTACATGGCAAGAGTATGTTTTTCATGCATCAACTCAGCAATACGCCCAGTGGTGGACAGTTAGGCGAACATTGGCTTAATGGTACTGATCTACAACTTGATTCCATGTTGAAAGACGAATGGGACGGTTTTACCCAGCAGTTAACTGGAGCAGGCAGTCATTTTCAGGAGAGGTCGGACGCCCTTATTTGGACGGGAGGGGATAGTACCGGCTTTCTTACAGCTAAAAATGTGTATCATGCAATGGCTGCTAAATTCTGGACAAAAATCAATGATAGCTGGCGCCAAAAGATCTGGAAGGGGGACTGTCCCTTGAAGCTTAAACTCTTCTTTTGGCTTCTGATTGAAAATAAACTCCTTGTCTAGGAGAATCTTCAAGTCCGTGGTTGGGAGGGCCCAAACCGATGTTTCCTGTGCAAACAGTACAACGATTCAATTAATCATATTTTCTTACAGTGTTTTTTTACCCGTTCAATTTGGCATCATATCTCCTTGGCACTAAATCTTACCATGCCCTGGACTGGTCCCAATGTGCCTCTCTGTTTTCGCAATTGGCTTGGCGCTAACAAGAACCACTCTTTGCTTCCAGTCCACCTCTGTTGGCATGTCTGGAAGGCTAGAAATACAACGCTTTTTGAAGAGAGATTACCATCGATTCAAAGAGTGGTAAACACCATTCTTGCTGAGGCGGCCACATCAGGAAACCAAACCAAGGTCCCGCCCTACCTCAGACACAAGCTATTAATTCCACTTGATAGAGCAGTTGCCTGGTTCGACGACACGACACAACAAGGGGGCTCTCTTTGTGGGGCGGGAGGAAAAATCATTTAAACTCTCACACATGTATCCGATGGACTCTAAATTGCGGACAAGGCACTAATATGAAGGCAGAGCTATTGGGAGTGTGGGCTTCTCTTATTCTGGCATGTCGTCTGCACACTGACGAGCTATTACTACTTGGAGATTCCAAAATTATTATCGATTGGCTTAATGGCCAAGCTGATTTCCATGTGGCAGCCCTGGAGTGCTGGAAAGAAAGAACACAAGAGGCCACAAACTCCATAAAGAATCTCTCTTTCTCTCACATCTACAGAGAGTAAAATAGCGAGGTGGACACTCTATCAAAAAAAGCATTGTTTATGCTTCTTGGCCAAATTCGATTTACAAAGTGGGAGGATGGCAATGAAGGACCAACCACCTTGATCAATCTTTGGATTTTGCCATTTTCTATTTTTTCTGCACATCTTTAATGATCTGGATCCCGATCATAGTAGAGAAAATGAATAGGTAGTTTCGATAGAAAGGACTGAATTTACCCAAAAGAACAGTTACCTCCTCATGTATTTGTCTATCGCGAAGATTCTATGTATATTTTTATATCCTTTTGAATATAAAGCACATTTTTTCCTGTGGAAAAAAAAAAAGTATGCAAGGAATTTAGTATAACGAGGCTCACGTATTGTCACATGGAGACTAACTTTTTCAAGAAGTTAGTTGGATGTTAAAGATGGTTTTTTTTTTTAATATATGCAAAGTAATGTTCTTTCATGGAAATAGATATGTTACTTTATTTTATCATATTTAGTGTTAAGGTTTAAGGGTTGATCTTTATTTTTATTTGAATTTAATTTATGAATTTACAATTATAAATTTTATTTAATTAAACTAATTATTTAATATAATTAATTTTAAATTTTTAAAGATATATATTATTTTTTAAATTAATTTGAAAAAAAAATTTAGATGTTTTTTTTTTTTTTTTTTACTTTAAAATAAGATAAAATATTTGGTCTGCGTTAAAGATTTTCAGCTTCAATTACATATAAAGAAAGGTAATAGATTGAATCTATATCTATGTCATAGGTTTTGAAAAGTTTAAATATTTTAATTAACTAATATTATATTAAAAAAATAAATTTTCAAATTTAATTACATATAAAGAAAGGGAATAGATTCAATCTATGAGCTCAAAAAGTTTAAATATTTTAATTAACTAATATTATATTATTTTTTTTAATTTTGTAAAATTTTACTTTAATATTTAGCTCAACTTCCGAAGTATGTTATTCCAAAACTTCCGAAGTATGTTATTCCAAAGAACATATTTTTGTATTATAATATTGATTAATGAAACTGTAGTTTTTTCTAATACATAACACTTATTTGGTCAACACTTGGGAGGGGCGAGGGGGGTGCGGCAACCCCTTTTGGAAGATGATGCCCTGGCCTTTCACACCATGGTCACTGCCTCGGTAAAAAACCTGAAATCCCCACAGAATAGGTTTGTCAAAAAAATGGACGAGATGCAAAAGGTTTCTCTTATTCTTTTTTCTGCCATAAAGAAAGCTTTAGCTTTGGTTGATCATGGATTTATTGGTCAATCCACGGGTATTTGGCCTTCTCCAAAGAGGGTTTCATTTTGGTTGGAGAAAAACTAGAAGCCTCTCATCAAAGGCTCATTAAATCATTTCTTTTACATAAGAGGGATTTTTGTCTTTCTATTTGAGCATAAGGAAGATCACAATTTGATATTCCGAAGTGGTCTGTCTTTCTTCGGAGAAAGAGGGATGTATCTTAACAAACAGACCCCTGGTTTTAGTCTTGAAAACAATGGTCCCTCTGTAGTTATGGTGTGGGTGTGACTTATGTGTCTCCCTCTTCATTGTTGGAGTGATCATGCTTTGTGTTGTATAGAGAATTACATCGGGAAATATATAGATCAGTCTAAGCCAAAGGAGAATATATTTTCATGCATAGGGATTTTTGTTGAAGTATACCTTGAGAAAGGGATTCCTGAAGTTGTTATTATCTCCCTGGACAACTATAAACATGTGTCCTATACCCTTTGATGTTATACACTTATCTAATTGGACATTGTGATGAGATGTTATGGCCACATATGTTCCCAAATACAATATTATAAGATATAACATATAAATGGTACAAGGTATATGAGGAAAAATGTGAGACATGGAAATGAAAAACATTGAAAGGATTTTTTATAAAAGACTTCTCCTTTTTCCATAGTAGGTCATGTCGGGCTTAGTATTGATGTCTATGCTTGATGATATATTAGGCTATAATCAATTTTTGGTAGACAAATTAAGGGATTACCTTAATACACCTAACACCTAACTATTATAACTCAATCACACCTAAACCCTAATATAACCCATCACTTGTATAACCTTTATACCCTTATAATTCATAACCACTATCCTCTATAACTTAACCCCTATAACCCCTTACCTCCAACATGCATCAGTGTTAATTTTTAACTCATATAACACACTCATAGGCTTGTCAACAACCCATACAATGGACTCAGGTGTTGGTTGGAACACTAGTCATTCAAGGCTCTTGAGCTCAACAATATTCAACAATATCTTGAGGCACCACTTTTTTTCCTTACTCGACCATGGTCAAGATCCTATGATATATACTCAGTGCACAAAACCTCCTAATGGAGTCCATATATTCCAACTCTGATGCTAAAAACCCCTTAGCTAATAGGGCCCGTGTTATGGTAATTTGCAGGTGTTGTTCAAGGTGATTGATCCTAAGAAGTGATGTTTAGGGAATAAGGTCCAAGTTTTTTCCTCCCGTCCTAACCACAGAATTTGAGATCAAGAAGGTCCAGTTAGGGATTAAGACCCTTATTTACCCCTTAACCTGCATGTTAAGCCCTCAAGACCCATTTCTATTGTACAAAACCTACTCATGGCACCATTATATCCTGCTTTGGATTCTAAACAACACCAACTACAACCATGATAACCATTCCTAATAGGGGTTTGACACATTTTTATTTAGGGCATATGTTTTGGTTTAATAATGGTACTTGTATCTTTCAAATAGTCCAAAAATAACCTACAAGGGTCCTATGTGATGGCTCAATGACTCGTCCAACACTGTATCCTGAGAAGTTGTGTGGGTTGTAGTTGTTGTTCATAGAAGTTAAGCCTAAGAATGTTCACCTAGGGAACAAGTACTCCCTTGTTTCCCTCCCTTGACCTTGGTTAGACCTTGAGACCCATTCTTGGTTCAAAACTAACTTATTCATGGTGCCCAAATTCCACTTTGAGGTGAATGATATGTTACATAGGTCATATGTGGTGGTTTGACTACTTGTCTATGGTTCTTGAGCTTGAGAAGCAAGGTTTAGGGTTGAAGACTCTTGTTTCCTTTCATCAACTATAGTCATGAACCTAAGACCCATCCATGATGATCAAGAAGACCTCATAATGTCACCCATATTAAACTTGGATGCCAAAGACTCTCTAGAGAGGACTTGTGTCATGGTTTTTAGGTGTTGCGAAGTAGAGAGAGAGAGAGAGAGAGAGAGAGGGTTTGACGACGAAGAAGTCCTAAAGCCATCGATAGCCATTGATTGGTGGGATGAGAAGATCATACCATTTGTTGGGAAACCAAGTTGTTAAAGTGACCAAGAGTAGCCATCGATACACTTGACGATGACGAGGGAGTGTTGACGACTATGGAGACCCGAGAAAGAATAAGAACCATCGATCGATACATAAATGAGAGTAAATCTCTGTTATAGATCGTCATGGATCCTACTTAAGTGAGGCATGAAGGGAGAAGTGACGTATGCTGATGAGAGTGCCAACATGGCAACCAACATGCCTCAAGGGGTGACATGTGTCTATAGTTGAATAGTCGACGGGATGAGAGTGGTCCCAGTGGTAGTGGAAATCCTTAGGTCTTTGAATAAGAGCTTGACCGTCAGACCTATATATCATTAGATCCCAGTCATTCGTTAGAAGATCCGGATAGAGGTTTGAATTGACTACATTTTTTTATCAACACTATTAAGCTAACAAAGCATTTCCAAACTCCCCTCATTTTAATTCACTTACAAAAAAATTATACACACTTTTATTGAACTACATATTTAAAGAAAATTAGTGAAAATCTGAAATTATTAAACTTCCTTATCCCTCACTAAATATCCCTCATTTCCTCACTTTACCCATTCATATGCCCTCATATTTTACCATCATGGGATATTCTTCATACCTATCTTTTCTAAATTCAACATTTTACATAAAATGATATATCATTTTATCTTCACTGTTACGATTTTAGCATTATCCCATGCCATCCATAAGTAAAAGATATCATCATATCATATCTGAATGTCCTTTCACATAACCTTTAAATAAAGAGGCATGTCGAGACCATATTCTTTAATACTATACCAAATATATTTCTTTGCGGTTCTGAACGAGAATAATATTTCTGTGTGGTTTCTGAACGAAAGAAATATTTCTCCGCGGTTTTGAACAGGAATACTACTTCTCTGCGGTTTTGAAATTAATATTTCTCCGCGGTTTGGAACGAGCATAGTAGATCTCTGCGGTTTTGAAATTATATCTCTGAGGTTTTGAATGGGAATAATACTTTTTTTTTTTTTTTTTAAGATTATAT
>SNQJ01S0068726.1:127187-137244 GCA_010110895.2 Picea sitchensis | reverse complement strand
GGATGTTCTGATTCCTTCCTGTCTGAGCAGGAACCCTTAACCCGGTCTCTGGCTAGCCTCATAAAATCATCACACAAGATTGCTAATAAAAAGAATTACGAATTTCATTCAATAAACTAAGACAGAGTCAATAGTGTTTCAGCAAAGCGAAATCCATTAAAAGCAGTGTTTCACCAAACAAAAGTTAAATCAAAGCATAAACAAAGATTGTACTAACACACTTCTAAACTAATGGGTGAATCTTGTGAAGAAGGTGGGCCCTCCCTTCTCATAAGATTCCCCTGGAACGAAAAAGATAGAGAAGGATACTCAAAGCAGTCTTCTATTCATCTGTCAAAATATCACATTACAAATTGGAAAATAGAATACGTCCCTCTTCTCTGGAGCTTCTTCAATACATAAAACTTGGATCCCTCGAATGGTGATTTCCTCTTATTTAAAGAGGGAATCCCTTCGATACAATAATTTACAATGTGTATCTGAGTCCTATCTTTAATCGGATTTACTTTCTAAACCAGCATAGGATGTCCTAGTCTCACACAACCGAATTCTATTACAGGAGCTGAATGAGGTATTGTTGTTACGATTGGTGTAACAACTTCTTCCCGTTGTTGCTAATGATGTTTCAACATCGCAATTCGCGGGCTGTTTCAGCCACGTGAATTGCGCTCTGACTATGTCGGCATTCTTGTGTAGGAGCAACGGTTATAGCTTTGTTGACCGCTGACTGTAACGGCTTCCTTTGTGTTTCAGCATCGTCGGTCCTGGCGGTTTCCTCTGTGTTTCAGCATCTGCAACTCTGGACTGTGTAATAGATCTGTGTTTCAACATCTGCGACCTTGGACTATAAGGCAGCTCCGTGTTTCAGCATCTGTGACCTCGGACTTTATAGCAACTCTGTGTTTCAGCATCTGCGACCTCGGACTATAAGGCAGCTCCATGTTTCAGCATCAGTTCTATGTTTCAGCAACAACGACCTTGGATAGTTCTATGTTTCAGCAATAAGCCTCAAATGCTAATCTGCAGTTTTGAACACTTATGCATTTCTAATCAATGGTCAAGTACGAGAGTGATGTAAAATATTATGCAAAACAGATTAAACGTATAGTAATGAGAAGGAACGTTGTATACCTTTGGGATGATCATATAAAGTGATAGTATGAGTCTAAATATGGGTGATCAAGAGTATAATAGTGGCAAAAAGTATAGGAAAAAAGGTACATTGTGTGGTCCTAACAGGAACATGGGGCATAAAATTTTGTTAGCGCTAAGGCACGACCCCGTGGAGAGATAATTGGCTAAGTGTTGAAAGGAACTGCGGTTAGTCGGCCTCATGATGTGACAATATAGGACCAATCGACGAGTTTGAAAAAAGTGAGGCTCAAGTTTAAGTATATTTATTTAAATTGTATTTATATTAATGTATCGTAATAGATAATCTGTGGTCCAAATGTAGACCATGTTCCAATATGTGGACGAATTGTAGACCACGAAAGTTTTTGGTGCAAGATGTATACAACGAAACTGTAGATGGCACAAGTTTTGGGTGCAAGATCTATAATAGAGCCAACCCGGGGGTCGATTGGGCTCCCGTAAATCACCGTTGAATACATTTTTTAGTTGTTAATGGCAATAAACGAACCTGTAAACTGAGTTTTCATGAGTAGAAGCATAATATATATACAATTTGACAGGTGAGGCCTTACGTCTCCTCGGGAGCCCTTGTCACTCTATTTTGAAGCCCGTCCGACTGTTTTCCCCCTCTACTTTCTCTTTCTCGTTACTTAGCCGTTTTTCCGAAAAATGTCCCAATGCACACATTGGCGAGCAGACTGGTTCACATTTGCGCTCGTGCTTTTATGTCGTGACTCTGATCGATAAGCAGGCTCTATAACCGGGGTCCAAGTAGGTTAGAAGGTAAATTGTGGAAAATGACGGAAGTGTTTGGTGCAAAATGTATATCACGGAAGTGTTGTGTGCAACATGTATATCACGAAACATGGGGCATAAAATTTCGTTAGCGCTAAGGCGCAACCCCGTGGAGAGATAATTGGATAAGTGTTGAAAGGAACTGTGGTTGGTTGGCCTCATGATGTGACGATATAGGACCAATCGATGAGTTTGAAAAAAGTCAGGTTCAAGTTTAAGTATATTTATTTAAATTGTATTTATATTAATGTATTGTAATAGATAATCTATGGTCCAAATGTAGACCATGTTCCAATATGTGGATGAATTGTAGACCACGGAATTTTTTGGTGCAAGATGTATACAACGAAATTGTAGATGACGCAAGTTTTGGGTGCAAGATCTATAATAGTGCCAACCTGGGGGTCGTTCGGGCTCTCGTAAATCGTTGTTGAATATGTTTTTTTGGTTGTTAATGGAAACAAGCGAACCTGTGCATTGAGTTGTCACGAGTAGAAGCAATATATATATAATTTGACAGGCGGGGCCTTACATCTCCTCGGGAGCCCTTGTCACTCTATTTTAAAGCTCGTCCGATCGTTTTTCCTTTTTACTCTCTCTTTCTCGTTACTTAGCCATTTTTCCAAAGATGTCCCAATGCACACGTTGGCGGATTTTCCAAAGATGTCCCAATGCACGCGTTGGCGGATGGATCGGTTCACATTTGCGCTCATGTTTTTATATTGTGACTCTGACTGATAGGAAGGCTCTATAACCAAGGTTGAATTGTATATGACGCAAGTGTTTGGTGAAAAATGTATATCACAGAAGTGTGGTATGCAACATGTATATCACGGAACAGGGGGCATAAGAAAGTGATAGCGTGAAGTCGCGACGAATTGTAGAGTACAAAATTTCTGGGTGGAAAATGTATATCGCGCACCTATAGATGATGAAAGTTTTGGGTGAAATATTTATAATAGTGCCAACTCGGGGGTTGGTCTGACTCTCGTAAATTGTTGTTGAATACGTATATCACGGAACATGGGGCATAAAAATTCGATAGCGCTAAGTTGCAACCCAGTGTTGAAAGGAATTGTGGTCGGTGGGGCTCATGATGTGATGCAAGTTTTGGGTGCAAGATCTATAATAGTGCCAACCAGGGGATCGGTTGGGCTCCTGTAAATCGTTGTTGAATACGTTTTTTGGTTGTTAATGTCAATAAGCGAACCCGTGCACTGAGTTGTCACCAATAAAAGTAGAATGAATTTGAATTGAAGATGGCATGAATACCCTATTCATGTTACACATTTTGCACTGAAATGGGGTCGAATTGTAAATGACGGAAGTGTTTGGTGCAAAATGTATATCACGAAAGTGTTGTGTGCAAAACATATATCATAGAACAGGGGGCATAAAAATTTGATAGCGCTAAGTCGTGACCTCACGGAGAGATAATTGGTTAAGTGTTGAAAGGAACCGCGGTCGGTGGGTCTCATGATGTGACGATATAAAAGTCAGGTTCAAGTTTAAATATATTTATTTAAATTGTATTTATATTAATGTATCTTAATAGATTATTTGTGGGTGAAATACAAACTATGTTCCAATATGTGGACGAATTGTAGACCATGGAAGTGTTGGGTGCAAGATGTATATGGTGCAGGTTTTGGGTGCAAGATTAGTTGTAACCAATAAAAGCAGAATGAAGTTGAATTGAAGATCGCATGAAAACCCTCTTCGTGTTACACATTTTTCACTGAAATGGGGTCGAATTGTAAATGACGGAAGTGTTTGGTGCAAAATGTATATCACAGAAGTGTTTTGTGCAAAACGTATATCACGGAATAGGGGGCATAAAAATTCGATAGCACTAAGTTGCGACCCCGTGGAGAGATAATTGGCCAAGTGTTGAAAGGAACTGTGGTCGGTGGGGCTCATGATGTGATGATATAGGACCAATCAACGAGTTTGAAAAAAGTCAGGTTCAAGTTTAAATATATTTATTTAAATTGTATTCATATTAATGTATATTAATAGATTATTTGTGGGTGAAATGCAAACCATGTTTCAATATGTGGACGAATTGTAGACCACAGAAGTTTTGGGTGCAAGATGTATACGACAGAGTTGTAGATGACGCAAGTTTTGGGTGTAAGATCTATAATAGCACCAACCTGGGGGTCGTGCTCCTGTAAATCGTTGTCGAATACGTTTTTTGGTTGTTAATGCCAATAAGAGAACCTGTGCACTGATTTTTCATGAGTAGTAACATAATATATATACAATTTGACAGGTGGGGCCTTACGTCTTCTTGGGAACCCTTGCCACCCTATTTTGAATCCAGTATGACCGTTTTTCTGCTGTACTCTCTCTTTCTCGTTACTTGGCCCTTTTTTTGAAAATGTTCCAATGCGCGCATTGGCAGACGTATTGGTTCACATTTGCGCTCGTGCTTTTATATCGTGACTTCGACCCACCACTAACCATTCGATGCCTAGCCACTTTTCAAATCGCTGATTTCTGGATAGGCGGGCTCTATAACCGAGGTCAAATTGTATATGACGCAAGTGTTTGGTGCAAAATGTGTATCACAAAAGTGTGGTGTGCAACATGTATATCACGAAACATGGGGCATACGAAATCAATAGCGTGAAGTTGCGACAAATTGTAGAGTATGAAAGTTCTGGGTACAAGATGTATATCATGCACTTGTAGATGACGAAAGTTTTGGGTGCAAGATTTATAATAGCGCCAACCCGGGGGTCGGTCAGACTCTCATAAATTGTTGTTGAATACGTATATCACGGAACAGGGGGGCATAGAAATTTGATAGCGCTAAGTCGCGACCCCGCAGAGAGATAATTGTCTAAGTGTTGAAAGGAATTGCGATCGGTTGGGCTGATGATGTGACGATATAGGACCAATAAACGAGTTTGAAAAAAGTCAGTTTCAAGTTTAAATATATTTATTTAAATTGTATTTATATTAATGTATCTTAATATATTATTTTTGGTCGAAATGAAAACTATGTTTCAATATGTGGACGAATTGTAGACCACAAAAGTTTTGGGTGCAAGATCTATAATAGCGCCAACCCGAGGGTCGGTTGGGCTCCCGTAAATTGTTGTTGAATAGGTTTTTTGGTTGTTACTATCAATAAGAGAACTTGTGCACTGAGTTTTCACCAGTAAAAGAAAAATGAATTTGAATTGAAGATGGCATGAATACCCTCTTCGTGTTACACATTTTGCACCGAAATGTTCTGATATATACAATTTGATAGGCGGGGCCTTATGTCTCCTCGGGAACCCTTGTCACCCTATTTTGAAGCCCGTCCAACCGCTTTCCGTAGTTGAAACATACAGAAAAGATCTTGCTATGAAATGGATTATCAATTGCAGATTTGAATATATCAGACCTTCTTTTCCTTTTTCTATACTCAACAAAATTCCCGTTTGTTTTTCCACTCTACTCTCTCTTTCTCGTTACTTAGCCATTTTTCTAAAAATGTCCCAATGCATGTTGGCGGACACACCCGTTCACATTTGCGCTCATGATTTTATACTGTGACTCCGACTGACCGCTAGCCATTCGATGCCTAACCACTTTTCAGATTGCGGATTCCTAGGTAGGTGGGTTCAATAACCGGGGTCGAATTGTAAATGATGCAAAATTTATATCACGAAAGTGTTGTGTGCAACATGTATATCACAAAACAAAAGGGGAATAAGAAATCAATAGCACTAAGTCGTGCAAAGTTGTGCACTGAGTTGTCACTAGTGAGCGCAGAATGAATTTGAATTGAGGATGGTAGGAACACCCTTTTTGTGTTACACATTTTGCACTGAAATGTTCTAATGTATATAATTTTACAGTCGGGGCCTTACATGTCCTTGGAAACCATTGCCACCCTATTTTGAAGCCCGTTCGACCACTTTCCACAGATATTTTTGAGCCCGCCACCTTTGTACTTCTTTGCAAGTATATGCAATAAGTATATAACTTCTCCAGAAACATGCAGAAAATATCTTGTGAGCAAATCAGATATCTATCATAGATGTGAATATATTATTTTTATCTTTTATCACAGAATTGTTGGGTGCAACATGAATATGAAGAAAGTGTTGGGTGCAAGATGTATATAACAAAACACACAAGATAATAATGCAATAGAGCTAAGTTGGGACGTCGCGATGAGATATTTGGCCAAGTGTTGAAAGGGACGATCGTCGGTCGGGTTCCTGATGTGAAGATATAGATGCAAATGAGGATTTGACAGTCCGCTAACTGATCAACCCACGGACAATCTAGAATCATGAGAAATTCAGGTTCAAGTTTAAAGGGATTTTGTTTATGTTTATTTAAAATGTATCCATATTAATGTATCTTACTAGATTATAAATACGTTATTTTCTTGTTAATGCGAATAAGCAAAGTTGTGCACTGAGTTGTCACTAGTGAAAGCATAATGGATTTGAATTGATGATGGCAGGAACACCTTCTTCGTGTTACACATTTTTCAATGAAATGTTCCAATATATACAATTTGACAGTTGGGGCCTTACGTCTTATTGAGAACCCTTGCCACCCTATTTCGGAGCCCGTCTGACCACTTTCCATGGGTATTTTTGTGCCCGCCACCTTCACACTCCTTTCCAAGTATATGCAATAAGTATATAAATTCTCCAGAAACATGCAGATAAAGATCTTGCGAGAAAATGAGATATCTATCACAAATGTCAATATATTAACCCTTATTTTCCGTCTTCTATACTTATATTTTATTACAGAATTGTTGGGTGCAAAATGTATATGACGGAAGTGTTGTGTGCAATATGTATATAACATAACACACATGATAAGAATGTGATAGCGCTAAGTTGGGATGTCACGGTGAGATATTTGACCAAGTGTTGAAAGGGACGGTCGTCGGTCAGGTTCCTGATGTGAAGATATTAATGGAAATGAGGATTTGACAGTCCGCTAACCGATCAACCCGCGGACAATCCAAGAGCCCGAGAAAGTCAGGTTCAAGTTTGATAGGATTTTGTTTATGATTATTTAAAATGTATCCATATTAATGTATCTTACTAGATTATTTTTGGTCTAAATGTAAACCATGTTCGAATTTGAATGGTGTTTTGGGCTCGAAATTGTTTTCTCAAACCTACAAGGAACAAAAAATAAATACATGATTTTACATTTTGTATATTGAAGAATATATAACTTCTCTAGAAACATGGAGAAAATATCTTGCGAGAAAATGGGATATCTATCACAGATGTCAATATATTAACCGTTCTTTTCTGTCTTCTATACTTATCTTTTATCACATAATTGTTGGGTGAAAAATGTATATTATGGAAGTCTTGGGTGTAAGATGTATATAATGGAACACGCGGGATAAGAATGCGATAGCGCTAAGTTGGGATGTGGCGGTGAGATATTTGGCCAAGTGTTGAAAGGGATGGTCGCCGGTCGGGTTCCTGATGTGAAGATATAGATGGAAATGAGGATTTGACAGTCCGCTAACCGATCAACCCGCGGACAATCCAGGAGCTCAAGAAAGTCAGGTTCAAGTTTAAAGGGATTTTGTTTATGTTTATTTAAAATGTATCCATATTAATGTATCTTACTATATTATTTCTAGTCCAAATGTAAACCATGTTCGAATTTGAATGGTGTTTTGGGCTCGATTTTTTTTGCTCAAACGTACAAGGAACAAAGGAAAAAATACATTTGAGCTCGATGTTAGATAAACTGGGTCACAAAATCCATTTGAGAATATTTCCCAAAAAGGTTGTCTTCGAATTTGCAAAAAAAGCTATAGTTCAGTACATATTCTGTGAAATAAAAATGTGTTTGCCATAATGACTCCGATTGGGACTGTCATAGACTACAAAGCAAAGATGTACAAGAATGAAGTTTGTAGAAAGAAGAAAGTCAACGATGGAAAACAACAAAACATGGCAAGAAGAAAGAGAAAATTGTTAGATTTGGATTAAAGCTTTGTTAGAATAAGTGGATGAAGACAGAAGAATGTAATCAATATCAACTTACTATGATGGTGTCCCATGCCTTTCCATTTCTTTGCTGATGTCCTTTTATGGATTTCCTCAACTTTGACCTTCATTGGTAATATGGTCGACAACCTTTTTCAACCATTCTTCAATGTAGCTCCTCATGGGTGCCACGTTCATTTCATGTCAGATTTTTATATTGAAGAGTTCACTTTCCAAGTCCCTTAGATCAATAGACAACTTGTGCAATTCTTATTGAATATTTTTGTTTCTAATTGCATAACCGACTAGGCAAGTTTTCACGTCATCTTCACCATATTCAAGAATGCCATAGAAATTTTCAAATGACAGTCTTTTATAGATATGAACTTGATCATCAAATGCTTGCTTGGTTAAAAACAAAGAGTTTAATATCAATTTCGGGTCCTGGACTTCATTGGTTCCGCCAACTAGATCTATCTCAGTTATCTTCTTGAATAGTTTGTCTCTTTTAGATATGGTCTGGATACATTCTTGAACAATACCAATCAGGTTATTTACCTTTTCTTTCCAGCATGCGTTTAGCTGATCTATTCGATCTAGGGAAGGGAGATCCTCTTGTCTTCTTTTGGATTCTGTCATACTGGTAACTTCAACACCAAATGGTAAAACTGCATCGAGATAAATAAAAACTTGCTTGTTCTTGAGATCTGCTTGCAGATACTCATGAAAAACATGTGCTCTTGTTCCAAAAGAGACCATATTATTTGACATCTCCCAGGCTTCTGTTATTAATTTGATTCTTTTTTTTATATTCTTTTCCACATAGTCTCGGGCCGATGTGAGAAGGCTTGTTGATCCTTTTAACTTTGGCACAAGTGCGGTGGACCCAACCATTTCCAAAGGAGTAGCAAACAGTGGAAGAGGCATTAGAGTTTCCTCCAATTCTTTGATTCACATTTTTAACATGAGGTTCTCCATTTCAAGGCTACTAGTAGAGTTGTCTAGAGCATCTCCAGTTGCTCGGTGCATCTTGGATATCTGGGAAGGGCGCATGTTGCTTAGGTTGAACTTTGAATGAGATGTCCCTTTCTTATTATTTACATCTCTGTTTTCAATAATCAATTTTTTTGATTCACTGTCAAAAACAGTGCTTTGAAATGCAAAAGACTCTTCTTTGTCCAATGTTTCTATGCCAAGTATTTCCATGCCAGGATTGTGAAGAGCAGTGTTGTCTAGGTGATCACCATTAGGGAACATTTTTTCAATGTCACTTTCTAGTTCCATATCTTCGAGGGAGAGATCGTAGATATCAATTTCTCCCCTCGGTCCCTCTTACTCTTGGACTATTGTTTTCCATTTTTTTCCCGCGGGAATCTTGTGACAGCGTTCAATTTTTCCGGAGGGAGGGTTCTTATCTCCTCCTTCGCCTGAAGAATTGTGTGTTTTGTTACTTGGGTAAGCCGTTGGAGTAATGCCATGAGATGTTGTTGTCTTGGTTGTGGCAGTTGAGCATTGGGCACTTTTTTCACCCGGGTCTTTTCGGTTCTACTTGTGCGAATCATTGGTACTGGTTCAGAGTCCATTCAAGATAGTGTAAGTGAAAGAACTATTGAAGTGGTTCTTGACCATGAAATCCCAGACTTTCCACGGTATATACATGAATTGTCCTTTCCTTTTTTCATGGAAAAAATGCAACCAGTAGATGTACTCCCTTGGTATGTTAAGAACCAAACATCAATATAGCATAGAAAAACCCTAGGAAAAGTACTCAACGCCTTGAAAAAGAGATAATTTCTGATAATAAGCCTCTTCGAGGGGGAAACCTCCTTTTACCCCACTTAAATGTTCAAGTACAAGATGATTCAAAATGAAAATGTCTCCTTGGTATATATAGAAGACTAGGAGGTATAATTACAACTAATGGCCTAAAGCTGACATAAATAAAATAACATTACTAATATAATATGCCCCAATTAAGGGGTAATGAGCCAATATTAGGGCTTAACATGATTCTCCCCTTGAGACAAGTGGTGTCCGCAATGATTGAGTAACTCTGGATGCTTCTGTATAAAAGACTCATCTTCCCAAGTGGAATCTTCAGCTGGTAGTTTCCTCCATTTAATGAGATACTCTGAAATGGATCT
>SNQJ01S0068726.1:102640-119383 GCA_010110895.2 Picea sitchensis | reverse complement strand
CCCTTAAAGGAACATCATCCTCGATGTTCTTATCTATCAACATGACATGCATGTACAGAAGTAAAAAAAATTGGATATGCCTGTCTCATGGCATCCTCGATTTCCCAAGTAGCCTCATCTGGGCCAAAATGTCTCCACTGCACCTTGACCTGTGCAATGGTTCGGTTCCGGAGCGGGGTTTCCTTTATGTCCAGTATGCACTGAGGTTCTGGTATAAATTTTCCCTCCGGTTCCACCTAGATCACAGACCAGTCAATTATATGATTTGCATCATGTACACATTTCTTCAATAATGAAACATGGAAAACATTATGTGCTTTTACTATGGGAGGAAGTGCTAGCCTATAGGCTACAGGTCCCACTCTATCTAGAACCTCAAAGGGTCCACAATACTGAGGTTCCAACTTGGCACAAGCTCCCATTTTCAGGGAACTCTTCCTGGGCCTAACTCTGAGATATACATGGTCTCCTGCTTTGAACTCTCTTGGAGTTCTCTTTTGGTCGGCATAACTTTTCTATCGGTTCTGAGTGACCTTCAGGTTTTGTTTTATCTGGGTCACTTACTGTTCCATTTCTTTCAACATGTCAGGTCCAAAAGAAATCTTGTTTACGGGATTACTCCAGCTGACTGGAGTGTTACACAGTATACCATAGAGGACTTCGAAGGGACTCATCTTTAAGGATGCTTGGTAGCCGTTGTTGTAGGCGAATTCTACCAGTGGAAGGTAGTATTCCCACTTATTGGGTTGATGCATTGCATGCATCCTTAACATATCTTCTAGTATTTGATTCACTCTTTCTGTCTTTCCATCGGTTTGAGGGTGATAGGTGGTGCTAAACAAAAAATTGGTCTCTAAGCCAGCCATCAGTGATTTCCAAAAGTTGGAAGTAAATTTCGTGTCTCTGTCAGACACGATCTCTTTTGGCATACCCTGCAGTCTGAATATCTCCTTCATGAATACTTGGGTGATGTCTATTGCCTTGCAAGTCGACCTAACGGGGATGAAGTGAATAGACTTGCTCAATTTATCCACCACCACCATAATGGCGTCATTCAGTTTGGTTGAGGTTGGCAATCCAGTGATGAAATCCATGGAGATGGTTTCCCATTTCCACTCTGGGATTGGTAAAGGTTGCAATAATCCTGCTGGGTGTCGATATTCTACTTTAACCTGTTGGCACTCTATGCATTTTGCTAAGTACTCGGCTATGTATTTCTTCAATCCAGGCCAATAAAATTGTTTCTTGGTGGCAGTGATCATTTTCTGGTATCCTGGATGACCTGACTAGGGTCTTTTATGTAGTTTATCCATAATGAACCTCTTCAAGTCGTCACAATCTGGAATATAAAATCTTCTTCTGTAAGTGAGTAGACCTCCTTTGGTCTTCTGGTAGCCTTCATATTTTACTCCAGCGGGTTCTTGCTGTAGGTACATGGTCACAGTCTGGACGAAGGGATTTGTTTCTTGTGTATTTCTGATTCTTTCCTTGATATCTGTCTCCCAGGTGCTCACTGTTTCCAGATGAATTGTTTTCATACTTCTACTAAGGGCATCGACCACCCTATTTTCCTTTCCTTTAATGTGTTTGATCTCGAAATCAAACTCGCTAAGGAGGTCCATCCACCTAGCTTGTCTAGCATTTATCTTTGGTTGATCAAACAGGTATCACAATCCACAGTGATCTGTCATAAGTACAAATTTTCTTCCTAGGAGGTAATGCCTCCACATTTTCAAGACATGCACTATGGCAGCTAGCTCTAGATCATGGGTCACATAGTTGACTTTGTTCTCATTCAATTTTTGGGATTCATAGCAGATCACGCTCCCTCCCTACATAAGGACTCCTCTGAGCCCTTCCTTACAGGCATTTGTGCACACGAGGAAGTCATCTTCTGGATCGACGATTTTCAACATGGGTGCACGGGTCAGTAGATGTTTCAGGGTTTGAAATCTTTCTTCACATTTTTGTGTCCACATGAATTTCGCCCCCTTCTTCTGGAGGGCAGTGAATGGACAACCAATATTGGAGAATCCTTTTATAAATCTCCTATAGTATCTTTCTAATCCCATAAAGGATCTGATGTCCGAAACATCCTTTGGGGTAGGCCATTCCATGATAAACCTGATTTTGTCAGGGTCTACCGCTACTCCTTCTTCTGAGAGAACATGGCCTAAGTAATGTATTTGCTTTTGGAAAAATTCACATTTGTTGAATTTGGCATAGAGCTGATGTTCTCTTAGCACTTGCAACACAAGTCTAATATGCTCTTCATGCTCTTTTTTGTTCTTGGAGTAAATTAATATATCGTCAATAAAGACAAGCACAAATTTGTCTAGGAACTTGTTGAGTACATTGTTCATCAAGCACATAAAAGTGGCAGGGGCATTGGTCAACCCAAATGGCACTACCACAAACTCATAATGACCATACCTCGTTCGGAAGGCAATTTTATGGATGTCTTTACCCTTGATTCGGACTTGATGGTATCCCAACCTCAAGTCAATCTTTGAGAAAATAGACGTACACCCCAATTGATCGAACAGGTCATTGATCCTAGTCAAGGGGTACTTTTTCTTTATGGTTACCTTATTGAGTTGCCTATAATCTATACATAGTCTAAGGGTACCGTCCTTCTTTTTCACAAACAAGACTGGTGCTCCCCATGGAGACACGTTGGGCCGAATATAGCCCTTATCCATCATTTCTTTTAATTGCAACTTGAGTTCAACTAACTCAGGTGTGCTCATCCGGTAGGTTGTCCTAGACACCGGCACTGCTCCCGGTGCAAGTTCTATTGAGAAGTCTATGTCCCTTCTTGGAGGTAGACCCAGTACCTCTTCCAGAAACACATCTCTGTATTCTCTCAAGATAGGGTGATCGTCAGGGTTTGGTTTGTCATCTTCGATTGTTTTCAACACTTGTATTGCATATAGGGTACATCCCTTTCGACAATACTTTCTCATTTGTAGAGTGGATATTTGTCTCACCGAGACAAGTTTTTGAATCCCTTGAAGGGTTATCCTCTTCCCTTCCTTACTTACACATTCTAAGTTCTTATGGTAACAGTCTAATCTGGATTTATGGGTAGCTAGCCAATCCAAACCAATCAACAGATCATATGATCCCAGGGGTAATATGTTAAGGGTTGCTTGGGTGGGAAATTCACCCAACATTAATTGGCAGGTTGGTATAACCTTTGCTACCCTTCTTCTGGTGCCAGTGGATAACTGTACCAACCATGGCTTGGTATGTTTTTGTGGTTGTAGTTTAAACTTATCAACAACTTTGGGGGCTATATAAATCAAATTTGAACCAGGGTCAATTAAAATAGACACTAGATGGTTGGAAATCATACCTTCTATTTCCACTACTGAAGCTTGGTGGTCGTCTTGGTTATTATCCAATGATGCATAAATTTGTGGCACACTCCTGGTCACATCATTGACGATAGTAGCTTCCTGTATGTTATAAATTCTTCGGCTATTCTGTTGTCGGTGTGGGAAGTCTCTCAGGAGATGTTCTTCTTCGCAACCCCAACATTTCAAAGGTTCTCTCTTTGGGTTATCATTCTTCACTGATATGGGTCCAGAAGTTTTATTTCTGCTCAAGGAGGGAAAATTCTGTTGGTGCATACTCCGGGCTGGAAATCTCATTCTTGGGTTCTTCTTATAGTTCTTAAATCCTGGGGATTTATTTCCCCTTTTCTGAAATCTTGAACTATTCTTTTGTTTCCATCCTTCGCGAGGTTTTGCTCGATGCCCAAACTATCCATGACAATAGGTTGCCTTTCGAATAGTGCCTTCTAGAGTCTTTGGCTCATCAAATTCAATTATGTTCCGGTAGTCCTTGGGTAGTCCACTGATGAAGTGTTGCACCTTCGCCTTTTTCGCCTTGATATAGGGTACATACCTCAACAAATCGAGGAATTTGTTGACATATTCTTCTATAGTGAGTTGTCCCAGTTTGAGTTCATAAAAATCTTTAGTCTTTTCGTTGAAATATTTTTCCGACAGATACTTCTTCCGGAAGTATTTCTCAAACCGTTCCCAAGACAGGTCCTCTTCGTGAACTCCTTTCATATTCTTAAGGTCTTCCCACCAAATGGAAGCCTTTTCATTCAATTTGAAAGTGGCCACTCGGGCCTTCATATTTTCTGAAAAGTCATGGACTCTGAAATACTTCTTTAGTCCAAGTAGCCAGGCCTCTGCTTCCTCTCCCTTGTTTATTTCACCATCGAAGGAGGGTGGTTTGGCCTTTCTGAATTCTTCAATTTTTTTACCTTTGGAAGGATTTTGCTTCTTCTGTTTCTTTCGGGAATAGGAACTGGTTCTGCTGCTAGAAGAGCCTTCTGAATCACTAGCCTCCTTCTCAGAGGAATCACTTGGCACTGGTCCTTTACCTCTAGGGTGGACCTTTTTCGAGGTTCTCCTCTCAATGTGACTACTGATATGACCATGTTTCTGAGTTTCAGGTTCATGCTGCATTTGTCTTTGTAGATCAGATAAACTCTGCAGTAAAACTGCGTTAATTTCTATTTGCTTTTCTTGTTCTTTCATCATCCTTTCATTGTCAGCCTTACAGCTCTGTAATTCGACCATGAGACTCCTCACAGTCTCGACTAGGTCTGGAGGGGTCCCTACTACCCTCCTTTCGTCAGACTCTTTGTCTCTATTGTGGGAGCCTTCTCCCACTTCATGGTGAGTCACCATACTATGCGTTGATAATTTCCCGCGGTTGATCTTCCGCTTGTGTGCAAAAGGGAAAACGCTGGTTGTTAGTCAATATTTATATTTATTTATAACTAGTACAAAATTCATATTTTCACATGTACACACACACAATAGGGGTTTTTTTTTAAATTCTTAACTACGTCTTCTGATTAGGAAGGTTAAGACAGGGGGTTACTCTTTTTAAGAGTGCTTCGAACAGAGATTCTACGCAACTCGTTCATGAGCCCAAGCAGGCTGAGTGTTGTAACCATGCTCTGATACCAATTTGTCACACACCCCTACGACGTAATAGCTTTTTCGCCTTTTTTTTTCTCGAGGGACAGAATCCCTGAAGTCCTACAGGGGCCTAAGGCAGGCTAGTTCTTCCCTGTTCACCTCCTTATGATCGTGGGTTAGGAACATAGGCCAAACAAACCAGGCGCCTTTTCGTGTTTTGTGACTCAGCGATACAATTGAGTCCAATCTTAAAGGTAGGATGGCGAGGGGGCTTCGGAATGAAATCCTGGTCGTAGATCTGGGCGTGCAGATTCTGGTCGTCCCGATCTACTCGCCGCTTAGCGACAAAGCACTAGCTCCCTCTCTTTAGTCCCTATCTCAATGAGACCACATACATGCCTAAATGTAAGCACCTTTCACAACTTCACGAGTCGTGGGTCGAAGACCCTTGAATTTTCTTCACCGATCGCTGATACCCAAGATTCCAATATGGTATGGCCCTTTCTTATTAGCGCTCTCCACACGTGACCACCGTCTAGGCTAAGCACTAGCTCCTCTCGCTACTCGCCACTTCATGAGTTCAAAGGGTGAACTCTCGTGCACTTCTTCTCTGAAATCTCGAGACGCGAAAGTCAACAATGGTTGACTTCCTCTTTGTATATCTCGCAACTCGCAACCTTGCGAGTTAGAGCGTTGAGCCTTTGTGCTCCTATCTTGCAAATCTCCGAGACGCGAGAAGTCAACAGAATGTTGACCCCTTTCCGGGCGATGCCTGCCCACCTGTCAATCGCGCAAGCCCCACCTGATGGATGTGGCACGTGTTCTCACAATCCTCGGCTCTTGGCACTTCACGACTTCTATAGTCGAAAGTGAGTCCTTTCAACCTCCGAACCCTCGAATGTGTGAAATGCGACGGGGTTCTTGATCCAATGGTCCTCCTATGACTTGGATCCAACGACGATCCTCGCTCCTTGCGACTTCGCGACTCAGAGTGCTCAACCCTTGGGCTCTCACCCTGCAAACCTCTGAGTTTGAGAGATCCCTAGATCTCCGCCACCTTCTCACGGTTTCGTGGCTTCAAAACTTTCGGGACAAGGATCTTGACCTCTTACCCTTCGATATGCTGAAATGGCGAAATTCTGACACGTTGTGTATGCGGGTCCCACAATGGAACTTCCCGCCTTTTTGGAATTTTGGACTTCACGACTTCGCAAATCCAGATGTTGTGCTCTTGGATCTCCGACTCATGAAACCCCGAAATGGTCAACCAAGGTTTGACCTCTATGTCAACAAGCCTGCCACCTGTCCACTCTCAGATGGACAGTCCTGATTCTCTTCGTGACTTCTCCACTCGCGACGTCGAAGGACTTCCTCTTCTGAACCCCGATGTCTGAATCCCTGATAGAGAGGATCTTTTGACACGTGTCCTTCCAATCGGACGGTTCAGATTCTCTTGCTATTTCAGGACTTCTCACCTCGCGACCTCGCGAGTCTTGATGCAAAGGTTTTAACCCTTCAACTTGCGAATCCCCAAAATGAGATTTCGTTAGTGATCCAATGGTTATCGGGTTTTCTAATTAAGATCTGACTGTTTAGATTGGTCCCACGTTGTGCACTCTCCCTCTTCTCCCTGGACGTGGAAAAACCAACGGTCCAGATACTCTCATGGACCTTGGGGATCTACGGTCCCGATTTCTTCGCTACTCACGAAGATAAAGGAAAAGGGTTAAGGCATGTAACGCCCTCGTTTCTTCCTCCAACCTAACGGTCGTGAATGACCGCAGATTTTTCAGACGGGATCTCGTCCGTCGATCGATATTTATCCATATGCTTCCATTTCGGGACTTCGCAAGTCAGGGTTTCGGGACTTGTGAATGCAAGGGATTATGCCTTTGGGTATTTCGGTTACTGAAATGTCGAAATACCAAAGTAAACAGGGTCCATTCTCCCTCGTGCAGGGTTTTGGGGCTTACACCAATGAAGCCTCCAACAGACTCTTGGTTCGGCTGTCCAGAAAGGTATTTCTGCAGGGAGATCTATACGGGGCATTCCTGGAGACAGATCAAGAAAAATAATTTCCGGAGAACAGGCTTGAAGTCTGAATTGGTTCAATATATGTATATATACTTTTACCTATAACATAAGCCATTTGTGGTTTTTCTGCTATAGGCATACAACTACCATTTCTAATCAAACACCACACAGACAGTCTTATACTAAAACCCTTCATAATTTCACATCTTATGAGCATAAATGTCAGATTATACATTTCAAGATACAAGATGTAAAACACTTATCAGAAATAACACCAGAAGTGAGTGCAACTGCTGAGAGGGGTGCTCGTTTCCACCCAACCGTAGGCTCAACGATTCTGATAGGATTTACCACTAGCCACCCCCGAGCTGAGACCATGATGCTGTGAGACTGCATCTCTATTTTCCAGTGACCGAGAATAAAGGTTACTCTCCCCCTTATCTGCTATCACTCACTTTGCATATCTCCAGAGTTCTTCTTCCTTCCCTCGCGTCTGCCCCTTCGCTTCTCCCTCACGCATTTTTCCTCTTGTGAGGTTGCGTGTGGCACGATTTCCCTCGTGGTGGTCAGGCCCGAGGCTCCTACGGATGGGTGGTTCACTTCCCACATCCCTCATTAATTTCTGAGGAGTCGTCTACCTACCGACCTGCGAGTAATTTATTTCGGGCCAGCGAGCCGCTCTTGGTTCTTCGGGCCAGTGAAGTCCAAATACGGTATTGGTTTCGATGGAAGTTAATGCCACCTTTCCAGGTTCCTTCCACCACCTTTCTTCAGCCATCGTGGTCTCTTTTTCAACATATCCCCTCTCAATAGTCCTGCAATATATATATATATATTATTCACATTCATCGACCTCTTTCACAAGGTCCATCCACATCACACATTCACATTTTTGAGTTTGCCACAGTTCTTGGCCAGTATAGTTATTTTTACAAACTGGGGGAAACAGGGTGTTACAAGATGCAAAGGTAAAGTGGTTGTATGTTCATGATGTGGCACATTTCCATGGTTTTCTTCTTCCAGGTCAATTGAATTGATGATGATATCATCACCAGGCATGAGCGATGACATGTACCTGTTATGAATTTCAACATCCTTATTTGTGTAGAACGGGTAAGGGAACATTGGGTCTGTTGGTGTAGGTTGCAAAAACCTTGAATTGATATATGTTAAGTCATCATATGTTTGGTTGTTTGTCCGCATTCTATTCAAGATTGGAATAAATGTTTCATCTGTCTGGTGCATTGTAGTATGCAATTCAAAGCCTTTAATATTGTCTCTCCAAAAGTCATGTGTCATTGTTTTCATGTTAACCATAGATTGTTCAAATATCAAAGAATATTGGATCGGGTGTGCCCGGTAAAGATCCCCACAGAATATCATGTCAATGTTTCCAAAGTATTTCGTGTGCACATGTTTTATGCTTCTTAGTTGGTTGTCAATGGAATACAAAAAGCGACTTCCAATCAAAGATGCCTCATCTATAAAGACAATTTGGAGCTCGTCATAAATCTTAGACAATGTATCTAACATTTCCTTGCTAAGTGGAAGAAACTATGACTTGTTAAAAGACATTAAAAATGCAGAGTGGACTGTTTTTCCACCTGCATTATATGCAACTTTTCTTGTGTATGCAACTATTAGGCCCTTTGGTTTCATAGGATCAAAGGAATTGTTTGAATCATAGATTCGTATAAGCATTTGAAACAATGATTTCGCTGTGAATGTATTGCTTGTTCCTTCTCCACCTGTAAGTAACAAGTGCACATGAGTGTCCATGTTCACGCATTTTTTAAGAGCAATGTACTTTAGAATTGTTTGTTGGTCTCGATTCAAAAGATGTCTTATTCTGTGGTATTAATTATTTTCAATAAGGAAATCATGTTTTGTGACTTGAAAACCAATATTGATACGTTTTTCAATGCCACCTACTCAAGGACGAGGCAAATACACTTGCAAGTCATATGACTTGCAGGGAATTCTGGTTGATTTTCAGTTTGTGAATGTCTCATCAAGATTACCAGGGTTTTCTAGCTCATTAACTGCTATTTCTAGATCACCCCATGTTGGATTAACATTGTAAGTAAATCTAGCTTCATTGATTTGCACTATAGTCTCAGAGGCAACATACGCAGATTCCCATGTAGAAAAGTTTTGTTTTAATGTCTCTTCATTTTCATCGAACAGAATGTATAACAACAATTTTTCTCTACAATAGTTTTCATAGTCAGAATGTTTATTATATTTGACAAACCGTATCACATAGGTTTTTTTTCTTTTTGATATGGGCGCACCATTTTTTTTGTAATGCGATATGAATTCTGCTAAGAAGATATGCCTAATAGGAGATGAACGCTGGAGGTAATAATCAATAATAGAGCGACATAGCACATCTTATGAATTGTTAGGCTCTTGTTCTAGCAAACACGATGGTTTAAGCACAAATGTGTGTTTCTCAAGTGGAGATGTGTTTATGAAGACACATTTTCTTGAACTACAATTGAGGGGAAATGAAAGTTCAATGTGGACTGCTTGTTGAGTAGACATTTGTTGAAGATTAAGCAATGTATTACCAAGCGTACGTATCATTTGTATGGAATCAATATGACTTCTTTCAGGTTCTTTGCATATTCTTCTAAATGCACTTATCATAGATTTGTCAACCTTTGTCATATACGAGGTACAATATGATGTAGCAGCATATGCATTGAGGACGTATTGCGCATCTGTATTTGCATTCTACATAACTGGCATGTCCTTGGAGAAATTGTTGTTCCAAATATGGGAAATTTTTCATTTAAGGAAAATTGTTGGTTGTTTAAGCATACATTGTATCGCTTGGATGTACTCATCTTCTGATAGATTTAGCTCTATCAAGAAGTCATCGAAGCTCATCAACTCGTCAAACTCTCCTTGTTCTAGAAATGTGAACAAGGATTTAGATTTCTCAACGACAACATTGTCCTCTAAACTAAGTGGCTCTATGATTCTTTTTTATCTCATTGGCGGCATGGGAAAGTTGTATCTGCAATGCGAGTTCTTTCGTTTTCTACAACTTTTTGTATGATAATGTCTATGAACTTTGGCAAGTTCTGGATCCAAATGATCTGTGTTGCATGTTATGTATTTGTCCATATATTGCTCAATCTGTGAATTATTTTCAAATCCATAGACTGGTGCACCCTCTATCCACAACAGTGCATGGTCATGTTCATTCCCCCTATTCTAGAATTCAGTCACAAAAACGTAGTCCAATATTTTTCCGAAAAATGTTTCATCATGGCATATCAATTGTCTCAAATCATTTATTCTATGTCTATAGTAGCGAGTACATGTCACTGGGTCTTTTCTTATGAGGTAGTCAATGTCATTATTTTCTAGTGTATCAATTTGTTTTTTACGTTTCTTGTTCCTATTCAAGTCAGATACAACAACCACTAATGGATCCCAACAATGACCAACACTTGTAAATGTGATGAAAAATGTTGGCAGGCCTAATTGCCGGATCATTGCAAAAACAATTTTCTTGTTTTGTTGCAAATAGTCAGGAGAGATGCGAATGTTTTTGAAATCTATGTATCCAATATCAGATTTCAGGATTTTTTCTAGGTTTACTTTGTACTTGACATCCTTGGTCAACAACTTTCTTCCTTGTAATTGGCCTTTTCTTATTCGGACTTACATGAAAGAAAACACTTTCTCTATTATTATGCGCATTGTTATGAAAACAAATTTGTTATGTGACAGGAGAAGTCACCACTTGAATGTAGCAACTCCCATCGAACTATTTATGATAACTGAATCATTCTGTAATGTCAATGGGGCATGGATCTCCATAGAAGAGTGTTGGGAAGTTCATTTCCTCAACGAATTTGTCCTTGAATATTCCAAGTGGACGTTGCCCCTCAGCAGGTGAAATTTTGACAATCTTGTCTTGCAAGTCACGAATGCACTATGAATCAGTGAATCCATGCACCAATGTCTTAGCAGATGTTTCATTCACTGATTCATCACTTGTATCAAATTCACTAGCACTTTCGAGAGTCTCTGCAGAGTTGTCATCCTCTTCTCCAAGAACATTGTTCCATTTTTTTATTTATACAAATGTTCTGTGATTTGTACAGGGACCTGGAACATAATTCCTTTAATGCTTTCATAACATCATGCACACACACTTTCCCTGTTTGATATGCATTTTTGTATTGTGAGCATCTTTTGAGAGCCACAAAAATTGTCATTGTATTGCTAATGAATTGTGGCAAGGATTTTTGCACAACATCTAATTGAACAAGCACATTAATAATTGATCTCGTTAAGCCCATCTAGGGTCATTTATAGCCCCAAGGCCTGATTTGTGCAAATGCAGTTCACAGAGACACAAGTCTCTCTTCAAGTTCTGTAAGTGCACTTACATCGGGTAGTGGTGTATTACATATTATTTGGTCAGGGGTTGCAAATTGTGGCAATTTTCCATTTTCAAGCGACCGTTTGCATGGAAGAAAAATTTTTCCACTGGAAAATGTCTTATCATGTGTTGTCAAGCGGAGGTATTCTGCTTCCAAATCAGGCATGAAAGACTTAGTTTTTTGTGAAATTCAATTGATCACAAATTGCACATGCAATGGAAGGAGTGTCTTTGATTTGTTTCATGTAGGTCTGTCTTGCATCTTTCTTTCTCAGGGAAGTATGGGTAGAAAGTGTTTGTTGGTTTTCATTGGTAGTAGTGCACGGTGTTGCTTCTAGCCCACAAAATGTGATTTTTCCCTCTCGGACAGTTGCACGACCATTGTGGGATATGCGACCGTACTTGTTTCTGTTGTGTTGTGCACGATTTTTTTTTTTTAGATTGTGATATGAAAGTTTCTCTCTAGAAGGAAGTGTAGCAACGTTTTTTTTTTCTCTCACATATGACCTTTTTCAAGTTGTGGTAACTTAGTCTACGTTTCTTGTTCAAGGGAAGGATGACCTGATGGCAGCTGGGATAAATTTCACTTTGATTAAATAGCATGCGATGCTTATGCACATTCAATGTGGTTTGGTTGGCATTGACACTGGACACTGGAAAGTCAGTATTTCCTATACCACTAGTGTTTTTTTTTTCTCTCACGTATGAAATTTTTCAGGTTGTGATAAATTATTCTACGTTTTTTGTTTAATCCCTATATGGCCTCATCACAACTGGGACGAATTTCATGCATGAAAATTTTCAAGTTGTGATAACTTAGTCTACGTTTTTTGTTTAATACCTGTATGGCCTTATCACAACTGGGAGGAATTTCATTCTCATTAAAAAACATGCCACGCGTATGCAGATTCGATGCGGTTTGGGTGGCATGGACATTGAACCCTGAACCAGTGATATGTCCAAGCAAAGTTTGATAATGGATATGTGTCGTATCTTTTTTCAATGAGAGGATGTCAATTGTTTGATCGTAATTTGAATCAATAGACCAGGAATGGACAGTGCCATCTGGCAGGGCTGACTAGACCTGAATATTTACTTTGAATATGATAGATAACCATTGCAAATAGAATCTGCCACCCTCCACATTTCCTTTTTCATATGGCAGTGCCATGTCTACAAGGTATTCTTTCCAACTTCCATTTGCTGACATATTTTCTAGGAGATATAGCGAAAGGTGTTGATGCAAGCAACTAAAAGCCTGTTGATTGTTGCTTATAATTGCATTGCAAAAGGTCTATATAGTATAAAGCTGCAACGAATGCACATCGAACTCTGCTTCTACCAAACAACAAATTGCATTGAAAAGACTATATCCACAACTAGATACAACAATTGTTGCTATCTGCAAACCATGGCAGTCTATGCGATGCATAATCCGTTTCCACTGCAATTCAAGGTCTTTGTAAATGATAGACAAGTAAATATGAGGTCCTCCAAGATTGAATATGGAAAATTTTCTGTACAAGAGTGGTTCATAATGACCACTGACAAGATTGACATCATGGAACACAATGCAATATGGATTGCTAGATGCAGTTTTGTTGAATAGTAGATATTTTGTTTTTCTTGTCAATGACCATATTCCAATTGATATATTGAGCCACTTAGACAACCACTGTATACACAATGTATCTCCCCAAAGTTCCCTCTCATGTGCAGGCAATTTGGAGATGCAGACAACCACATCTTTGAAAAATACGTAGCTACATCATGTATTCCATGTAATTACCGAAGAAAATGAAATTTAAATTAGTATTCATACGACTCCAACGCCTCAACGTCGCCATTTTTTAAACAACCCAAGAAATAATATATCAATTCATTGTGTAGGTCGGCCGAGGAATAACGAAAATGTAGTAGAACCTGAAATGCATCGAAAAGGAAATCTCCTACAGTATACGAGAATGCATCCAATCTAAGAATTCCATTGCTACGCAACACCCCGTCAATGTTGGCATGTATAATGGAGTGTGTATCTATTTCATACGAATCAACATTTGTTACTTGTTTCATCTCTTAAACTGTGATTTTCAAGTTGTTTCTTAGCTATTTTCAGTTTGTATGAAAACAGAGAAAAGGGGAAAAAAAGAATAAAACGAAGAAAAAAAGTCAAATAGAAAACTACAAGCGCTGAACTGCGTACCAATCCTGGTATGTATCCTTCAACCTTCTTCTTGTCAAATTCAATTCCCCCTAGTCACCATAGTAGATGACATGAAAACAAGCCTACACTGAACAATGAACCAAACATAAGAAACAACACAAATAAATAACACTATACATTTGTTGAGCACAAAGACCGATTTGAACCTATTCATGGTGTGCATCCTACAAGATTCTCAGAGGCAAAAGATGTTTTGCAAAATAGAAAGGATAGGACAAAGGCAACAGGTGGACACAGGTTTTTGACCCAGAGAATAAAAGCATTCTCTACCACTACACCCTGACGGATGGTTCCCCCTTGTGACAACTCCAAATTCATTTTCTAAACCCCTTTGCATTGAAATTTTTGAAATAGCCATGGCACAATATGCAGGATGTGGCAGATGGCATATGAAGACGCATGGTTTCCAGGAACAAAAAATAAGACCACACAGAAAGATGTTTTGCAACAGAATTTCGAGGCAGGGACTCCTACCATTGAAAAATCTTGCATGCAAGGTGCAAAACACCAAGTAGGAAAAAAGGAATAGCAACGAAATGATACCACAAAAACTTAACTGTCAACGAGGGATGGCAAGAGATTAGCCCCAAAACTTGCAAACCATAACAACAGGTCCAAAAGCTTGCAAAGTTGAAGAATACCATACTAGTGAACAACCACGAAGAGGTCCAACTGCAACTGTAGGACCTCAACTTTGCAAAGTTGAATCAAACAAGAACAAGAAACATGGAACAAACCAACAAACAAGCATCAACCACTGAACCAATGATGCCGGTGGAGAACAATTTTGCACAATTTCACTGCAAACAACACCATCAAAAAAGTGGAACAAAACTATATTGCAACACATCTGTACAATAAACATTTAAGGCTGCGAGACCTGTTAGGTAAACACTTAAGACTGTCAGAACCGTCGAAGGGCGTCGCCCTGTGCAAACACTTAAGAAAGAATGCAACGTGGCAGACCTGTTTATGTACAGAACAATGACAAAGACTCTCGAAGCACGCAACAATGAAGAAAAAATCACACATAGTAATAGTAATAAAATAATAATAATAATAATAATAATAATAGTTCGAACAATGGAGACTATAGTAACAAAAAATTTAAGTGAGACAACAAAGTAATATGAAAACTGACTATCCATGTGCAATACTAATAAGGACTAATAATAATAAGACCTCAAATTAGGGAGATCGTATATGATCCAAAAACTTTGGATATGCTAGCACATCAAACATTGGGATAAATTTAGCTAGCAGAAAATGCTAAGACAAACATTCGAACTAATGTTAGCATTAATCCACCTTCGAGCAGTGCATAAGAAAATATATAATTCAAAAAGACCGTATATGATCAAATACTTTGGATATGCTAACATATATAACATTGGGAATAGCGAAGCCGACAATAAGACCTTCAATCTGTTATCCAATCACATCATGATATATATGGTACTTTTTATTATATAAAAATCAATGTTTTTAGTTCCCTAGTTTCAACAATAGATATTATGCAAATATTTGTGGTCAAAGGACAAACTATTATGAAGTCAATGAATTGTTGATCGCTATAGTCCCTCTATGCCTTCGGCAGGGACTAATAACACTAATAATATTAATAACAAAGATACACTTGTGTATACAAATCTATGTGCATCCATTTTGCTGACTACAACGCTAGATTAAATTCACCGGACGAAGAAATATATTAAATTTAGTGAAAATTAATCTAAAATTTAGTGATTTCTTGATGTAATATTTAAGCATTGGTTTGGAATAAATAATCGTTGGTAGGTATGAGCATAGCTATGAGAATTGTCGAAACTACAAGGTGAAGAAATGCAAGGAAACGTTTTAAGTAATGGATCTTTCAACTAGTCTTTCTATAAAATAGTACATCACTTTTTTCCATACAACTTTTTTAGATGGTTTTATATTGCATTAAATTATATTTTATATTTCATTTGGCATAATTCCAAGTTTTTTTAAAAGTATATGTAATTTTTTTTATTAATTTGCATTATATAAATTTATTTTTATTATTTTTTATTGTTTTAAAAAATTATTAATGTTTTCTTGTTATGTTTTTTCTTATTTTATAAAAACTGGTGGATAATATATTAATCAAAAAAGTTTGCGGTCGAAGCTCGTTGAGGAATACAAAAGATTTCACGTGGACTTCGATAGGTCCACGTCACTTAATGATCGGTCCATTGATGTTGTCAAGTATTGTAGGGTGTTTTCAGTGCGCATGCGTAGTACAAGAAGGCACATTTTAATCAGCCAACTAACGTGGTTTGTTCAAAAGGCAGATCCACCGAACGTGATGCTATCATCTTTTTCATTTCGACAATGATGTTTCCACGTGGTTTGTCCAAATGGCAGAGCCACAAATAATGATGCTCTCGTCTTTTTCATTTAGACAATGATGTTTTCACATGGTATTGTATTTTGAAAAAACAATGATTTTTTATTATTGTTTTTACATTTTAATATTTTTTATAAATAATAATAATAATCTAATTTTAAATTTAAAGTAAAGAAATATATTAATATATAAAATCTTTTTTTTTCATTTATAAAACAATAAAAACTAACAACATTTTAATTTTTTAATAATTTAATAAAAGCATTATTAATTAAAATAAAAAATATATTACAAATACACATAGGGCACTCAACTCTATAAATGGTGTGATTACAAATGAACGGGTTTGGGTTTTGGTGGGTGCTTTTTAAATCGTTAAGCAACAATGGTGATTAAGAAATTTGCAATTTCGAGGAAAACGTGTGTATTTCTTAGAATTTGGTGATTTAGAAATTTGTTATTTTAAGGGGTAGATTGTTTATTTTTTAAATTGCATTTTTTGATAATTTAAATAAATTTAAATATCTGAAAACTTTTTAAATTATAATTATAAATAAATGAAATAGAAATTCCAAAATTTCTAATAAAAATGGTTTTAAAAATTCACTTAAAAATTAAATCTCTTGAGTTACAAACATTTTTAGAGATACAAATTTGAGAAAAGGTTTAGACCTCAAGGGATTTGATCCCCCGTATAATAGATCTAGAGTGGGTTCTTATATATATATATATATATATATATATATATATATATATATAT
>SNQJ01S0068726.1:60582-85553 GCA_010110895.2 Picea sitchensis | reverse complement strand
ATGTTGATTCAGATATGGTAGGTGATAAAGATAGTAGGAGGAGCACCACAGGGTATGTTTTTACTATAGGTGGAACAACAGTAAGTTGGATTTCAAAACTGCAAAAGGTTGTTTCACTTTCAACAATAGAAGTAGAGTATGTTGCTACAACAGAGACTAGTAAAGAAATGATTTGGTTACAAATTTTTATGGAGGAATTGGGAAAGAAGCAGGAGAATAGCAGGTTGTATTGTGGTAGTGAGAGTGACATTCATCTTGCAAAGAACTCAGCCTTCCATTCGAAGACTAAGAATATACAAATGAGGTACCATTTCATACGATTTGTCTTGGAAGATGGACATTTGAAGTTGGAAAAGATACACACTAGCCAGAATCCTACAGACATGTTAACAAAGGGAGTAACCAGGGAGAAACTGAGTTCTTGCTCAGTATCAGTTGGTCTTCAAGCATGAAGTTGAATATGAGAAATTTTCTAGGTCCAAGAAGGTTCACAGTCTAGAAGATACAACATTGGTGGAGTTGTTGAGATCAGTCTCCAAATGGGAGATTGTTGGTTGTGGAGCCTAATTATCTTCCACATTCAGAGGTCTTTATTTTCAGCCATGTTTATACCCCATGAAGACTTTACACCCCAGAATAATGTACACTCTTCCATGAGGGGGAGTGCAGAGGGGGGTTACCCCCTCTATGGGGTTCAAGGGAAAGCGAGCCCCCGGTGGGGGTTCAGGGGTAGCATCCCCCGATGGGGGTTCAAGGTTGAAGCCCCAAAAGGAAAAATTTCCTTGTAAATGTATATTTTATTTTCATTGTAAATATGGACCGTTCATTATAAGGTCGCAGATCTAATGGTAGAAATTATGTTAGGGTTTTTTCCCTAGAAGGAAACCCTCTTTTATGAGGGAAATGTATTGCGGCTAAATATGATAGCAAATATTGTATTCTAAGATAGGAGACTGTGAGAGAAATAAGAGGAAGTTACAACGGGTTTGTTGTAGGTTGTATCCCTTCGATTGTTGGATAATAATAAAGGAAGGACCTGGAAATTTCTTTGGTGGACATAGCCCACACTGGGTGAACCACGTATATATGTGTCTCTATTGTATTTTGTATCTTCTATATTTAATTTCCTCATTTGTTTTATTTTATTTCTCCATGATCCTTTTTTTCTAACATTTGGAACATTTTCCGAACTGGAAAATGCCTTTCTGTCGGAAATCGTGGGCCACTTACCACACTGGAAAGTGACTGCCCAAACTAGACCATTTTACAAACTAGAAAATGAATGCCCATAAATAAATAACATATTAGTGCTCCCTCTCAACCTGGGATTAATCTCCTCCCTTTTCAATAAGAAATTCATCTCTACGAGCCCCAACTTGTCCCTTAAGTATGGAATCTTTTCATCTTGGATAGAGGCTTTTCCAAAATATTTGATATATGCTCATCCATGGAGATATACTAGAGAAACACTTCTCCCATCCGCACATTATCACAGAGAATATAATGATTGATATCAATGTTCTTCAACCTATCATGGAACATCAGGTTCTCTGAAAGCTTCACATAGCTTTGATCATCACAATATATCACGGTTGAATTCAGCACATGATCATACAATCTCGAAACCAACTTACGGAGCCACACTACTTATGTACAAGCATCACAAAATCTAATATAGTCTGCTTTTGCAGTTTTGAATGCAATAGACTTATGTTTCCTGCTATCCCATAGCATCGTGGAAAATCTCAAAATCAAACATATCCAAGTAGCACTTCTTCTGTCATATGCACTTCCTTCCCAATATGAATCGATAAATCCATGCATCTATATATCATAACTCAAGAATCCCATAAAGACAATATATGGTTGAGTATTATCCAAATACATTAACGAGCCATTAAATTGTCGATACATAGACAGGTCTATTGGATGAGAGTCTCTCAACTTATTCATATATGTCATCATGGGAGTTTGTCATGGATTTGCAATCCATCATCCTAGACTTATGAAGAACCATTTTAATATACTTCATCTATCATAGGAAGTTTTCACCACGCTTATGTTGTACATGAGAGGCTTTGCACCAAGTTTTCTTGAATCCATACAAGGTCTTCTTCCATCTGCATACAAGAGTCTCTTTCTAGTATACCTCAGAACCTTGATTTTTCTCTACATATGCTTCTTCTTCAATTACTATGTTGAGAAGAACAATCTCTATATTCATATAATGTAAACTCCAACCCATGGATACTATAGGAGATACAATGGATTAGGTAGAGGTATATCTAGTTACTAGAACAAGTTGTCATCATAGTATTCTCCATCCTACTGGGAGAACCCTCTAGCCCTGAGTCTCACCTTGTATCTATTAATGCTTAATTTCTCACATAAATTTGTATTCATCACAAATTCCTTCCATTCCTTCTGCTTGACTACTTCTAGTGGGTTCAAATTGGTTGAATTGGTTTTTATGACTTTTCTTTCTTTCTTGGAATATTCATGTTCTTCCTCATGTTTATCTTCAATGTTGGATTCCATGGAATATTCTACAGATTACATGCCCTTATTTCCTAAAGACTCCAACCTTCCACCATAGGAACATAAATGTAGATGGACAACCAAGGATATTAAAGGCTTCTTTTCGAAAAAGACTTCTTCTAGAGTCAAACTAAACACGTGTTTCTTATCATGGCTACTACTTCCAATGAAGAACATGGATGGATACTTCATAGTATTTACGGATTATTCTTCAATGAATCATATCATTGGGGATTATCTCCCTCCTAATCCGAGATGCATTCCTGAATGAGAAATATGCATGCTCTTATATTGGAATTCTATGATCATCTCCTTCCATATGAGAGAGTCCATGCTTCCATCTGTTGCGTCTTTATTTTCTTTCTACAAAGTGTCACAAGCATGTTCTAGTTTCCTTTTGATTTCTGACTTCCTTCAAGTCAGACTCTTCTGAGTCTCTTTAATTTTGTTTCTATATGTTCTGATTATTTCCCATCTGGAATTTATTGCAAGCATTGTGCCATCCTTATAAACTTCTTCTATGACAACTTCCACAAACATATTTCACAAGGGTACCTTCCTAGAAATACATCTTCATGATAGCCTTCATGAAATAATCTTCCCGAGACAACAAAAACAACAATTTTTCTGATACAAAATGTTTCATATGAAGGATAGTTTCTTGGTATCACTAGTAAGATGATCTAGTTTGAGAACAAGAACAAGAAATATCTCCTAGAGTAGGGGTTAGTTCATATTTTCAAATAATTACAAATAGCATCTATATCAATAGTATTCATATGCAGTCAAGTATTCATTACACCTAGCAATAATAGAATATTTCAAAGACTACTTTCACAATTTGTGATGTAGTAACTATCACCTTTGAAATACACAAATTTGAATTTTAACAATTTAATCAAACCTGGAACCTGAAGCCTTAACTACTATGGAGGTTGGACTTGTTATTTTGAATGTATTGAATTGAATATTATATCTTGGATAAGATCTCCAATACTTTCCCTGTAAACACACTCATGTTTTCCTAGATGATATAACTTATATAGCATATTCAAGTGCATACCTTTGAAATCCTGTGGCATCGTCCAACTCGTCTTCCAATCTGAAACTAGATACCATCTTGACAAGAAGAGATTAGAAACTCAATCAGAAGATTCAATGAATGGAACAATATAAAAACTCTAAAATTTCAACTTTGACCACAAAATTAATTTGACCAGAAGTCACCCTTTGACTTTGAATTTGACCAATCAACCTTTGCCTTTTACTAGTCAAACTTTGACCTTGCCAAATATTCAAACGTGACATTTTTTTGGCTAAGAGTATCAAGAGGTGTGCTAGGCTACGGTGCACTAGGATGTCAAGGAATTAGGTCAAATGATTCACCAAAAGTGCCCGAACACAAGGGTTATGGTTTGTTGCAGCTGCATAATCAGAAAACCTAGTTGCAGTTATAACTGGTGCCATAACGATCTTAACAAATAACTTCCCAATATATATTCTAGTGTTTAGACTGTTTGAAGATAGTGTGAGCCCATAACCTGTTATAAATAAATGGATGTTCTCATTATTCAATAGAAAATGTAACAATATTTTCACCCAACCATAAACACAAAGGCCACCCTCAAGCACCTTAACCTTGAAAGACAAAATAATTTTGGTAGCATACCAATAGCCAACCAAGGCTAGAGAACCTTTCTCCAAGGGTAGCGCACCAACCAAGAGTAACCAAAAACCAAGAAAAAATTCCAAACCATAACCAAGATGCCAGTTACAGCAACTGCAACTGCACTCCCTCTCTAAACTTGCGCACCACTAGTCCTTATGCAGTTGTGAGAGTGAGAATGAAAAATGAGCTCTAGCTCCCTCTTATTTATAGTGTACTTTTTCACCTATCTAGGTCGACTTCTTATTTTATAGGTTTACACTTGAATATTAATTATTTTATTGAGACGACATGTCTTCTAAGGTTTCTACACATCTATTTAGGTTTTCTCGTGCTTCCCAGAATATTCTAGTCTTGTCAAAGGTTACACGTGGAGGTTAATACCTCTTGCAACTACCATAATACCAACACATATGCACATGAGTCATCAACCTAGTAGGCTAATGAACAAAAGTGGGCCTCATCACCGAAAACCTCTCAAAAACTAAAAAAAAACAACTTTGAATAAAAGGTGAAGTTCTCCCTATCATGTATCATAGCATGACATCTATCTAGAGATATACAAAAATTTCACAAAAAAATGACATACCATCTAATAGATCGTGGCCTATGTAAAAAAAATTCAATACCATACACAAGAGGGAATCTAATGAGGTACCCATCACTAGTAAGTTTTACAATGGTATTCACTAACAGTCATGGGAACCTAATCTCCTATGCACCGAAATAAGGGATCCATAGTTTTCCACCAAACACCTGAAAATTGTCTAGGTAAAGTACATCAACCCCAATATATAGTTGAGAGTACATGAGTTGACTCTCTGCTGCAACACCTATTGGTACATTAGGAAATTAGGGAAAATCCTCCCCTCTCCTGGATATCCCAATGTTAAAATACATATCCTCTTCAGTAGGATGGTACAACTGATTAGGACCCACACAGAAAGCGTGTCGATCGACATCCCATTGAGGGATCAGCTTCACCAACAAATCGGAGTGCCCCTACAGGCATTTAGTCTCCTCATATTACTTAAGGAGGCCTACATTCCTAAAGAGAACATGATTCATTCCAGTAATAGAGAAAGAGTACAAATCCCTCTCCCTCTCCCTCACCTCCCAATCATGTGCAACATTATACAAGTCAACCCTATGCTCATGCTCCTAATTTTCCTCTCTTCACTGATGTATTTGCATGATTAACATATGAAATACATCTTCCTCATACATAAAACATACAAAAAATATACAAAATGGGAAACTTATTTATAAATATGGAAAAATAACTTCCTTCAAAAAATAAGTAAACTTCAACACTAGTGCGCCCTAAAAATAGTCAAGCATTGCCTGTAGTGTGTACAATACTTGTGAACACTGTCCACAGTGCACCCATGTAACATAACACATCGTATAAAATTTGTTATATTATTTTATGCAGTTTGTTATATAACCTTACCCCACTAGTACGTTAATGTTATCACGTGACCAGTGTGTTAAGGTTATCTTATGCACCACCTAAAATAATAACAATTTAAAATCCTAAAGCACCGTAAAACAATTTTTAAAAAATTGTTAAGGCGGTGCATATAATTTCCCTACATGCACTGATGGTTTTTAGGAAAGGAGACACATCGCACCACTACTTTTTTAAAATTGATAATTATGAAACTTTAGCATTTTGGCTCTAAATTTTTTCAGCGATGTGTTCGAGTTGTTCGAATCGCACCACGAAGAGTGGACCCTGAACATTTACAAGGTGCACCGAAACAGAATGCCAGATTTTTATGGAAGAACATTGGTCAACATTAACGTACCATTGAGCATGTTTACCAATGCACCGCATAAAATAATCAATTTGATTCATGTGGTGCTTTGTTTACTGTAATGCCCCAGTGCGTTAACGGTAATTTTACGCACCGCCAAAATTAGCTATATTATTTTATGTGGGGCGTCATTAAATGAACTTACTAGTGCGTTACTATTTTCCAACGCACCACCATAAAAATTTGGCATTGTGTTTCAGTGCACCCTGTAAATTTTCACTGTGTATCGTCCGTGGTGCGAGTCGAACGACTCAAATGCATCGCACAAAAAAAAAAAAATTAAAAAAATGGAAATTTAACTCAATTCTAAATTTTAATCTGCTAAAATATTAATTTATAAAGAAACAAAGACTTTACCTAGACATTTTGTCCTCACGGAGGCATGGTTGCCACGTAGTAAAAATAAATAAAAATTCCCATTGTTTGGAAAAATTTGAAAGCCACACACAGAGAAACAGATAGAAGGAAGGAAAGAAAGGGAAGCACCGATGACATGGCACTTCATAAAGGCAAAAATTTCACCAGTGCTTGAGATCTCTACAACATTAAAAAGGGTAAAAATGAATTGTACGGTCGCTAATTTGTTTTTTTATTTAAACCATGTTCGGGTGCGCTTGATTAATAGATGCACTGGGGCGTCAATATTTATGTAGCGCACGAGATTATATTTTTTACAAATATCCCTACCACAGTGTTCCCCTTTAGAGCATCGGTGCTCACTAGTGCATCCATATACTATGGAGCACACCGTAATATATATTGTTTGAAATAATCCTACAATGGTGCATAATTTCTTTTATTTAACTATATCACGGTGTGCTCGATTATTAGATGCACCAGTGCTTTCATTTTTACGTAGCGCACCAAATTATTTAAAAAAAAAATAACCCTACCATGGTGTGCCCTTTTAGGATTATATAAGCACCGATGAATTTAGTTTAAATATACACATAGGTATGCTTTAAAAGTTATCTAAATTTTTATTTGCACATAAAATAATATATTCATATTAGGTTATCTTAAAGTAGTATAGTCATCATAATCACACACAATTGTGAATTTGCTACTAATATAGATTAGAAATTTCCAGTGATATAGATCATAATTTTTATAGACTGTGTATGTTGTAGACTCAAGGATTTGGTGAACTCCCAACTATATTATAAACGGTAAATGATTATAGATTAGGATTTTGAGAGATGGTTATGATCATTAATGGCGAGATCAAGGTTATTATCATTGACAATGAGATCATGCAAGTTATGATCATTGATGGAAATATCACACAAGTTTATAATATGAATTGACGATCATGATGGCGATATGGGAAGGGTGATCCAGATGGTAGTAGGTACCCATGAAGAAATATTCCCATCATGGACATCATGGACATAAGAACTCAAGTTGTCATCATAATCACACACAATTGTGAATTACCAACTAATATAGATTACAATTTTTTTAGACAACCCATTAGTTGGGATTTCACAAAATAATTGAGTCTTTAAGGGAGCTTTAGAGAGGAAAACGTTGCACCAGTGTAGGGAACTTCAGAGAGGAAAACGTTGCACCAGTGTAGGGCACTTCATAGAGGAAAACGTTGCACCGGTGCTTGAGATCTCTACAACAATGAAAAGGGTAAAAATGAATTTTACAACTGGTAAATTTTTTTTTAAATTAACCCTTTTATGGTGCGCTCAATTATTAGATGCATCGATGCATCTGTATGTAATTAGCACACCATTGTATATTTTTAAAAATCCTTACCCTGGTGCACCATGTTTTGATAGAAACTATGTGCACCATTGCATTCGTGTTTAAGTAGCAGACCATCATATATAGAAAAATTTAAAGTAACCCTGCCACAGTGCACAATTTTTAAGAGAAACTATGCACCTTGTTGTGTTAGTATTTACGTAGCGCACCTAAGTATATTTTTGTTTGAAATAACCATACTACGGTGTGCACCTATTTTGATGGCACCGGTGAGTCCATGGTAGAGAACACAATAGTGTGTTATGTATTTATAAAAGCACCATAAAACAAATTCCTCTAAAACCTCCACCCGCTCTCCTTCTCTAGTGTCCTCCGCTATAAAAATGTTTTTGGTCTATTTTTATAGGGGCATCTGCAAAAACCTTTGCTAAAGTGTATTTTTCTTGTATTGTCAGTATTCTTATATACAACTAGTTGAATATGGGAGGGATATACTGGTTCTTTCTACAAGCTGAGAGAATTCATATTGGGCCTTGAATCTCCCATATCAGGCACTAAGTCTTTCATGTGTCTCTTTCCAATAACTATGTCTTCCATGATCATTCTCATCCATACTCTCTATGATCCTAGTGCATTCAACTATGCCAAAAATTGTCAATGAAATGGGTCCAGAGTCTAACAAAATGGGGATCCAATGGGCCTCCATGAAAAATGAAAAAAAATCCACCCCTCAAAATCCTATTGATTCTATCACCGAAGATGCCATGAAGGAAACCAAAGACTATGACAAATGGTTTTCCAATGAAGTGAGAAAAGAGACGACATAACTTCAAAACTGAGTTATGAAAAAATGAAATATTATTATAAAGACCATATTAAAGTAAAATTTGAGGGTTGGATTCCTGATGTGGGTTTTTCTCATACAAGAAATACCAAAATATTTAGGCTCACTAAACTCTACTAGCTCAACAAAACCTTTATATCCTGAATTTTGGAGGAAACGGGGAAATGATAAGTTGGAGTTGATGAAAAAGAAGGTTGAAGCAATATTTGATATTGACTTCATAGTTTCCATCTCCTAGGATACTGACAATGACCACTTCATAGTTCCTAAAAACTCACAATTCGAAATGCAATCCATCTAACCTCGTTATCATTAATAAAGAACCTATGATGTGAGAAGATACATTGAAACTCTCCTATGTTTATTCCCTTTTATTTCTTATGATGCTATTATTATTTTTTATTTTTTATTTATACCAAGCTTCTAAAAGTTAAAATGACTTTATGGACAATAAATATTATTTTTTTCATTTGGTATGGTCCCATTTTCTTAAGTGGTAAGCCAAAGGAAAACCTAGTTGCAATATGTGGATTAGCTAGCTTAGAAAAATATATATATAGAAAACATCTAAAAAAAAAAATTATTTTTACTTTTCATATTTACAAATTTTCCTGAGATACTCATTTTATGAATAATTACTTCAATATAAAACAATAATATAACCCTAAAACATTCAAGGAAATTTTTTTTTCTAAGGAAAAAGTCCATAACTTTATTTATAAAAACAAAAATGACATAGTCATATGGCTCAAGGGATTCAAAAAATGTGTTCAACATCTATATGGAGCAACAAATCTTCATACATGTCTTTATTATACATAGCACTAAACCATAGTGTCAAACGATAACTTTGTTCCTTAAGTTAAAATGACATAATAGTTACATATTTCAAGAGACAAGTCTAAAAACTATCCACTATCTTTTGAAATGCCATCTACTACCCTATTCATGTCTATATATATATATATATATAATAGAAAGAGATGTGTGAGAAAGTTGTCATTTGAATTTTTATATCATCATCTAGATGTTGTAACGTGAATTTTTTTATTGAAAATTTATTTTGTAACCATTGGATAACTAGAAGCGACTCAACATGAATTTGTAATTATGAAACACAATTTTCTTGGGATAGCTAGATCATTAATTTGAGTACCACCAGTTCACAATAATTATTAGTTTATTTTCATATCCCAGCATTGAAATATATATAGTGATTGGTGGAAAGATATAAGGTGCCTCTTGAACCTACTCTTGGAGGATTCCTTGAGAAGCACCATCAAATTATGCTCAAATTTTCTTATTGATTACCTCTTCTATCATACTCATTTTYTGAATAAATACTTAAGAATTAAACAAAAATACAACCCTAAAACATTAGGCACATTCTTTTCTTTCTAAGAAAAAATTCCATCACTTCATTTCTAAAAGAAAACTTACATATCCATATGTGTCAATGCATTCAAAAAATGTGTTCATCATTTGTATGGACCAACAAATGTTCATAAATGCCTTTCTTATACTTAGCAGTAAACACTAGAGTCAAAATATAGAGTTTTTCCTCAAGTTAAAACGACACAATAGTAACATCTTTGAAAAGAAAAGATCTGAAAAGTGTGTGTTGTCTTAAATGGAAATATTTATCATTATTTTCATGGTGCATGAGTGAATTCATTTGTGTGTTCATCCTCATGGATGAATATGATCCAACTACCATGATCCATTCCCAAGCCTTCTTTTGAAAGACCATTTTATACCATGTTCAAGTCCATATATATATATATATATAAGAAAAAGAGATGTATGGGAAAGTTGTAATTTTAATTTGTATATGATCATGTAGATGTTGTTACTTGAATTTTTTGATAGAAAATTCCTTCCATAACCATTTGATAACTAGAAGTAAGTCACCATAAATTTGTAATTTTGAAACACTATTTTCTTGGGCTAGTTGGATCATTAATTTGAGTGACATCAATTCACAATAAGTATTAGTTTCTTTCCCTGTCCGAGAATCGAAAGATATATAGTGATTGGAGAAAAGATATAAGATACCTCCTGAAACTCTGTTTGGAGGATTTCCTTGAGAGGTACCATCAAAGTATGCACAAATTTATTTATTGATTACCTCGTATAACATATTCAATTTTAAAATAAATACTTAAGAATTAAGAAAAAAATATAACCCTAAAACATTCAAGGAATGTTCTTTTTTTCTAAGGAAAAAGTCCATAAATTTATTTATAAAAGAAATATTACATATTCATATGCTTAAGAAATTCAAAAAATCTGATTAACATCTAACATCTAGAGGGAGAAACAACTCTTCATATATGCCTTCTGTGTACATCGTAGAAAACTATAGTGTCAAAAGGTAAATTTGTTCCTCAAGTTAAAGAGACATAATAGTTACATATTTAAAAAGACAAGATCCGAAAATGTTACTAGCATCTTTCGGTATATATACTAGCATCTACGGTTCTGAAATTATATATCTGTGGTTTTGAATGAGAGTTTTGAACGAGAACAATACTTCTCTTTGTTTTCTACCTTTTTTTACCAGAATAATATTTCTAGTTTCTCTTAGTTTCTCCAGAAAATTATATATCTGTGGTTTTCAACGGGAATAATACTTCTCTTTGGTTTTTACTTCTTTTTGCCAGAATAATCTCTATAGTTTCTCTTGGTTTCTTCGGAACTTCTCTGCAGTTTTCGGAAATTATTTTTCGCTTCTTCAACGGGTTGAGAAATTGGACATGTGAAATGAGGTGAGTCACCTTTTACTTTGATTCAATTTTAATTTAAAATATATTTATAATTTGTTAACGTAAAGAGATTTAAATATTTTTTATTTATTTTTTATTTTAAGTTCCATAAGTAAAATTTGATTTGAGACATAATAATTAATATTATTATATCAATTAAAAACAAAAATTCCATTTTTAAAGTCAATCCAAAATAATAATTGTTACATTTTTTCTCTCTTCTTTTCAATATGAGCACTCCACCACCTATTCCAAAAACTTAGTCTAACAGGGGGAGGCCCCCCAAAATCACCCTAGAAATCCTTTACGATTATATGGAATCAGTGGAAAAAAAGAGAGAAGAGAGGGATGCCAAAATCCAAATAGAATTAGAATCATTAGAAAAAAGGAGTGAAGAAAGAGACGTAAAACTCGAAATAGAGCTAGAGGCAATGATTGATAAAAAAAAATTAAAGATACCATTCAAACTCAAATAGAGGATAGACTCTTAGGGTTCAAGAGTGAATTTCATAAAATGAAGGATATGATTCAAGAAATAGAAAAAAATAAAAAATCAACCCAAGAAGGATGGGTTGAAGAAAATCACAACTTGAGAGATAGGATTAAAGATCTAGAAGAAAAACTAACCAACAATTTGACCCTTAGTAATATGAAAAACAAATTGGATATCAAACCCATCAAAGAGGAAATGAATAAGCTAATCAAATTGGACCATGGGCATAACAAAAGAGCCTTGAACCTCATAATTTTTGGTATAAAAGAACAACAAGAGGAGGATACGCTAGCAATAGTAAAAGAATAATTAAATAATAAATCACAAATTGATACAACTTACCTCATAGAAGAAAAGAGGATAGGAAAAATAATTGATCACAAATATAGGTTGATCTGTGTCAAAGTAAGTTGTAATGACCATAAATATAGCATACTTAGTAAATCTCCGAGATTAAAAGGGTTAGGAATATTTATAAATTAAGACCTCATTCTAGAAGACTAAGTTGAATTAAGGAAGGAAGTTCAAAAGGTAAAATAAGCCAGGAAAGAAGGAAAATGGGCAATAATTAGAAATCGAAAAGCTATTGTTAGGGATAGAGACCAGAAGGATAATAATAAACAGGAATTTGGGATACTCAGGATCCTTTTTTGGAACTGTCGTGGCCTTCCATGGTGCAAAGGTCCTATGATAAGTTGGATCCCGAGTGATATTGATATTATCTGTCTAGTTGAAACTTGGGAGCATGATGAATATAAGGACCCTAACATAGAAAGATTTGTCTTGTGGTCGACATGGAACCAAAAATCCCACTGTAGAGGGATANCTTACCTCATAGAAGAAAAGAGGATAGGAAAAATAATTGATCACAAATATAGGTTGATCTGTGTCAAAGTAAGTTGTAATGACCATAAATATAGCATACTTAGTAAATCTCCGAGATTAAAAGGGTTAGGAATATTTATAAATTAAGACCTCATTCTAGAAGACTAAGTTGAATTAAGGAAGGAAGTTCAAAAGGTAAAATAAGCCAGGAAAGAAGGAAAATGGGCAATAATTAGAAATCGAAAAGCTATTGTTAGGGATAGAGACCAGAAGGATAATAATAAACAGGAATTTGGGATACTCAGGATCCTTTTTTGGAACTGTCGTGGCCTTCCATGGTGCAAAGGTCCTATGATAAGTTGGATCCCGAGTGATATTGATATTATCTGTCTAGTTGAAACTTGGGAGCATGATGAATATAAGGACCCTAACATAGAAAGATTTGTCTTGTGGTCGACATGGAACCAAAAATCCCACTGTAGAGGGATATGAGGCATAGCTTGTTATATTAGAAAGAGAATTTATCCTCACACTCAACTTCATAAGATTGACCCTCTCAATCAGTACATTTGGATAGAAATTTTAGACACCAATGCTAAGAATATGTATATAGCAATTTTCTATTTTGCACCTATTAATTCTACTTTTTATCAGAAAAATAATCTAGATAAAAATGTTCCCTATAATAATTTAGAACAAAATATTTATAGTTTGAAAAATTAAGGTAATATCTTCATGCTAGGACACTTTAATTCTAGGACTGCAACTAAACAAGCTACTCTTTTAAGTATTGATTCCAACCATAATCCTTTATGGCTAGATGAGGACCTTGTTTTATCTAATATCTACAAAAGAATCTCTGAAGGCCTAATTGACAATTTGTTTGATACTAAGTTGGTCAAGCTCTGCAGCTATCAAGACCTAATAATTTGCAATGGAGTAATGAAGTGGCCAAAATCCAACCAGATGACTTGTGTTCATGGGCTAGGTAGTAGTGTTGTAGGTTATGTTATATTTGATATCCCAATCTCCAACCAAATAGCAACTTTTGACCTTTTAAATGACCATGAGCCTGACTTTGATCATAAACCTTTAACCCTAACTCTAAACTTTTCCATGTAGAGGAGGGCCATTTAAGAGAATTCTGATAATCAAAGGAATTTGCACTTTGACAAAAGTAAATTTGACATGTTCTTAAAGGATTTAAATAGTAAATTAAATATCCTAACTTATAAGGACAATATTGAAGAACTCTATCATAATTTTACAACTACCCTTTCCACTTCTATTAACAATTTCTCTTTCGAGGTGTCATATAAAAAGAATAATAGAACGACCAACACTTGGTATGATAAAGAATGTAAAATTGCTAGGAAATCCATTAGGGATGCTTCTAATGAGTCCTTAAAACTCGATAAGATCAATATGTACAAAGCCCTAATTAAAAGGAAAAAAAAGCACTATATTAATAAAAGGAAAGAGCAACTTTCACAACTATATATGTTGGATCCTAAGAATTTCTAGAGCCAAATTCTAAACCACAATACTAAAGAAAATAATAGGATTCCCTTAAGGGACTGGAATTCCTACCTTAAAAGTATTTACTAGTTCCCTTATTCCATGGACACCATTCCTATTATCCCTTCAAAGGAAGAAATTTTTTCTTTAGATGCCATAGAGTTTGGGGTTAAGTGGCTTGCAAGTGGGAAAGTTAAGGACATTGAAGGCTACCAAGATGAAATTTTTAAAATCGGAGGGCCAATCCTTATCCCTCACATACATAAGCTCTTCAATTTAGCAGTCAAGCAGGGCTTCCCTGAACCTTGGACACAAAGCCTCATTTTTCCTATTTTAAAAAATGGTGATAGAAACATTCCCTATAATTATAGGACCATTATGATTATCCTGATTTTATCCAATATTTACAGAATTATTTTGGAAAAGAAGATTAGCCTTTGGCTAGAAATTCATGGTAAAAGAGATAAAGATTAGGCCGGGTTTAGGAGATATAATTCAACGGTGTATCATTTTGTTACCTTTAGGATCACTGCAGAGGAGTTCTGCAATACTAAAACCAATCTTTTTTGTTGTTTTGTTGACTTTAGAAAATATTTTGACATGATTCCTAGGAAACACCTTTAGAATAGTTTGGAAGAGATTAAAGTTCCTCTCGAGTTGAGGGATGTTGCAATAAGGATGTATGGGAACATTATTTCTAAGTTTAAAAACACGGAGGGCTGGTCAAAAGAGATTAATTGCAATATCGGAGTCAAACAAGGTTTTCCCTTGTCCCATACCCTTTTTCGCATATACATTGACAAGTTAAAAGATTGCTTGGAAAAATCAGGTTGTGTTGGCCCTACTCTCACTGGTATAGTCATCAATATTCTTATTTATGTTGATAATATCATTCTTATGAAGAGGAGTCCCCATGATCTTGATAACCAATTAAGAATCCTCAAGGATTTTTGCTCCAATATGGGTATGATTGTTAATACTGATAAGACTAAGGTCATGATTATTAAATCCAATAAGATCCCTTATGATACCTTCATATATGACAACAACAACTTGGAGGAAGTGACTTCATACAAATATCTTGGAATTGATATTCAAAACAAGCTCAATTGGAATTATAGCACTGAGTAAAGGATTATTGGGGGATGGAAAGCTTATTATGGGCTTGAAAACAATTGCAAATCAACTAATCTTTGGAGTTGGGATAAGAAGAACTACTCTTTGAGACTCTCGTTACATCTGTTATTCTTTATGGATGTGAAGTCTGGGTTTGTAGTATCTCTCGTGAATCCTGGAGAAAGATAGAGAAAATACAAAAGAATTTTATAACCTATAATCTCAAAATTAAAGGAAATACGCTCCATCCCATCCTCCTCTTAGAAACAAGACTCTCCCCCATTGAGAGCATGGCTATGACTAGATACCTAATGTATAAGAACAACTTAAAAAAGATGGAATATAAGAGGATTCCTAAAATTTCTTCAAAATCGAGTCATAACCACCATCGACTTAAGAGAGGATGGCATAAATATTCTAGGTCTTGGTTAAACTATTGGGGAATCATGGAAGACATGATTTTGTAGAATAAAGATACTATTAAAAAAAATGTCAAATCAAAATTTAAGGAGAAAATGCGTTGTGATAAAGAGTTAAAGGGAAAAAAAAAATTAAGGTATTATAAGGATGTAATCAACCATTTTCTAGAAGATCAAAATTATCTATCTCTTTTGTCAAGTGTAAAGAAACAAATAATTATTTATAAGATAAGAAATAATTCTCACGAGCTCCATAGTGAAATAGGGCAATGATCAATTCCTAAAATGCCATGGGATGAAAGAGTGTGTCACCTTTGTGACACTAAGAAGGTTGAAGATGAAAAACACTTTCTCTTATATTGTCCAGCCTATACCCATATTAGATCTCATTTTCAAAATATTTGTCACATTACCAACCTTCCTAATCTCTTAACTCAACAAAAGTATGGTGATCTTGGAAATCTTCTCTTAATGATTTTCGAGCACAAAAACAAAATTCTAAAGAATCACAAGTAATCACTTACCCTCTTAAGGTCTGATGGACCAATTCAATCTTAATGGACGTTAATCATAATCATCATCATCATCATCATCATCATCATCATCATCATCATCATCATCATATATATATATTGCATGAGTAAATGCATTTGTGTGGACATATTGATGGATGGATATGATTTAATTGCCATGCTCCAATCTGAATAATTCTTTTGAAAGGACATGGGCTACCTTGTATTTATTCCTATGTATATAAGACAAAGAGATATGTGAGAAATGTTTCGTTAGACTTTTATATCGTAATATAGCTTGTGTAATGTTGAAATTTTTATTGAAATTTTATTTAGTAAACATCGGATAACTAGAAGTGAGTCACAATAAACTTGTAATTGTGAAACACCATTTTCTTGGGATAGATGGATCATTAATTTGAGCACCATCAGTTTGCAGTAATTATTAGTTTTTTCCCCTATCCTCGATAATTTATTAGTTTTTTATCCTATGCCATAATTGAAATATATATAGTGATGCGAAGAAAGATATAATATGCCTCCTAAATCTCCTCTTGGGGATTTTCCTTGAGAGTCGCCATAAAATTATTCTCAAATTTCTTTACTCGTTACCTCTTCTATCACAACCCATATTTTTGGTTTTTACAAAATATTCAATACATATTCAACAAAAAATAAGTGCATTTAATTAGAATGTCTTTAAACAGTTAAATAGTTAAGTTGGATTCCTCTCTACATTTAAGTTTAAGTGATCATCATTATGTATATGTTTTAGAATAATTTGATATTTTGAATTTTATGAAGTATCATCTATAATCCATCATCTATAAGATAAAATATAAGAGTACTATCAATAAGGTCACCTGAAAAGTTACAAAGTATGAAGGTTGTTGACAGATAAATTAGTCAATGTGGACATTGATCAATCTCCCTAGCTTGGGAACCCAAATCTAGAACAACACAACATAGAAAATATTACTTTCCTTAGATTCATACAATCAAAATACTAATAAGTAAGGACTCATACCTTTTTACTGATGGTTGTATTTTCTAATTGTAGCTCTTAGATTAATTCAAAGGATTTTTAAGGAAAACATGTATAGGAAAACAAGATAACCAATGAAAGAAACAATAATACTTTGACAAAACTATGAAAATAACCAAGGAGAAATGTAATAAAGACAATTTACAATGAACAATATTTATAGGAAAGAAAACATGTTACTGCATCAATAATAGTGGAAGAGCTACAACTTGGTCCTTGGTGTTGTGAGGATCTTTCCAATGGTTCATTTCTCCAATACCCACATTTCTTCCATGAGTTACGTCACCATCAATTGAATACATTGACAAACTAAATATCTTAGGTCCAAATAATTACTAACAGTCTCTTAATCACAAATCAGAAGCTAAAGCTATTAACCATTATTCATTACTAGTTATTCTCCATTAGATATTAGCCTTTCCTCATGAGAGAAGTCTCCATTTATAGATTGAAGAGGAAGGGATGAGGAGGTTAGGATGATAGGTTAGGATCTCTCCAAATCAGGAGTACGGGTGAGATCCAAACCGATTGGAGGAAACCTCATATTCAAAGCTTATCTTCCAGAAACGTCTCAAATTTCTCATTTTTCCTTTCTTTCAAACAATGTTGCCCCTGTGAACTAGCCACATGAGACATTGTTGAAGTCTGTAGTGGTGCAACATTTGACACTTAAGGGTGTCATATGCTATAGTGATGCAACATGAGACACTTTCATAAATTATGGTTTTTAATGGTCCACTTCTTTCATAAAAGGGCCTTTCTTTAGTGACCATGGATTTTAAGCTTTGAATGATGGAGAGTAGGTGAACATCATCATTTGCGAAAAAATAATGTGTAACATAGTTCCCCCCATAGTATGAAGCTAGAAAGGGGTGATAGTTGAAATACTTTGTCGTGTTGGTATTGAAACAAAGAACACATCGATTGGAGACCTATCAACAACAAAAAATTAATTACAATATCATTACTAAGATAGGCATTCACATAATCCTAATTCAAGTGACTCAAAGCATAGGTACTTACATACAAAGATCCATGTCAAGTTTGATAGGTCATGGCCACCAAAATACACCATGGATGCATGCCATTGTGCCTCAAATATGAACATAGCCACTAAAAATACACTGTCGATCTATGGCATAAAGACTCAAATTTGAATCATAGCCATGAGACATGCACTGTGGATCTATGCAATAATACATACTCAAAATACTACATCGCAACTTGGATCTATCAAATAGGATCCAGGGTATTCATATATATTGTTACACAGTACGAATCTAACCATGTGAATAAAGGTTTCGAAGTCAAACATGGTAGAACCATCTGATTACCAGTCAATGACGAAAACATTAACAAATGTGAAAGGAACCATCAATAATGATGATGGCCCTTAAGGTACATAATTACACTCTATTGAGTGTGAGTAGATGACTTGAATTCAAGCACCCATAGAATAATCCGATCGAAGGCTAATGATGAAAACACATTGTCGAAGATGAGGAAACTTTCCATTGAGGCATGCAAGTCCCAAGGTATTGTAATGTTTCTAAACCAACTTCCTAGATAATGTGTGGAATTCGATAGGAAGTGATTTGTCACAGGAGGGCCTTGATGTATCCCCCATCAAAAACATGAAAAAGGTACAAATATTTGAAGTAGATCATAGAACAGAGTGGTTTAGGATTGAATCAAGGATGGTCAACACTGTAAAAGGCTTAAGAACTGCAAAAACGGGTCGACATGATAGAAGGAATTTTCTATTTGGATTTTTCTTAAACATACACGACAACTGTCTTGGAAGAACTGACTCAAAAAGAGGATCACATACCAAAGTATAAATTTGTGGAGGAGTATTATCAACAAGAAACAAGTGGATTTACTAACCTTGACGCACGGAGTGAAAGGGTGTCATGTTCAAGAGCGACTCACTGCTAAAATTAATATATATTTTATACATATTCATTTCCCAATTTCCCCCCACCATTTCTGGTGATTACCTCTTTATTTTTACACAAGCTTCAGTAGGATAACATATGAATGTAGTATAAGCTCATACTTCGGATGAGTCCCTTGGTTTATTTTTAACGAACCCTAGGAAGGAATGGTTTGGTCCCATATGGGTCTTTCAATGTATGCTTTACAATTCCAAAGAAAGAAAAGTCAGTGGTATTTCATGTTTAGGGAGTTTGAAAAACACTTAAACAAAACTACAAGATTAACTTTTAAGAAAATTTAGTCTCCCAAGCCCAAAACAGTATAAAATAATACCTAGGAGAATGCTTCTAGCCATGATGGACTAGAGTGTTTATTTTTTGTAATTAATCATACTCAGCTCGAAAAAGGGTTAAACTAATACTGAATAGATTCTCTTTCAAATACTTTAATGAGCGTGCAAGGAAGTAAGTTCACTCGATAATATTTTCATATTTAAAGAGTTTGGAAAGATATTAAAGAAAAATCCCAAAAGATTCCTCTTTCGTATATTTTTTGTTTTTTCTTTTCTTTTAACGAGTTCAAAAGAACTATAAAAATACACTAGGCTACAACTTATGTCTCATGCTTGACCTATAATCTTCACAAATTAGGGTTAGAACCGTCATATCCTCTTAAAAAACTATATCAACCAATGAGAAATTATATAAAATGGTAAAAAATAAAATTAAATATTTAAATAATATCGACTTTTTGTTTAAAAGGGGTAAAAGTAATTTTATTTTCACCATTTGGTTTTTTACTTTCCAAGAGTGAGAAAAAAACCTCATCATATCTGATTTTTCAAGTGGTAATTCTGGGAAAATATATGGATGATTTTCAATTTCTTCTTCACCAGGTAATTGATATCTCTCTTCTCTTCAATTTAATGTCCATTATTTTATATTGCATGCTAGTTTAGGTGTTCTTAAGGTGAATTTGAAAAACCAAAAAAGATTACCAGGGTGTCACAGGATTCGAGGAATTTTCGGAGGAGGGGGAGACTCTAGTCCTAGAAAAACCTGTGAATAACTGTAATCACGAGACCGAGTGGCTACATTAATATGATACTTGACCATATTTATGCATAGACGGTCACCTTAATGCACTGAGGGGTTTTTATTCTCACTCGCTGCATTTCCAACATTAGATGAGCTTGATGCCATGTGTTGATTGTGCATAAATGTATTAGTCAACACAGTGGGCGGTTGAGATAAGAGCCACATAGATTCCTCAAATTTGGGGCATAAGTGGGTAAGGTGATCATCAGTACAAAGTTTACAAGGAAACTTCACCTTTCTCTTCTCTTTCTTTCCCTCACTAGCATTATTGTTTGATCTATCATTGTTAACGTTGTCATTGGGTTTATTATTATTATTATTCCTCCCAGCTTTATGGTTATTACCCCATCATTTCCTTCTATTCCCTTATGGTTATTGGTTACCATTCAGGTTGGTTGACGACTGTATAGAATGTGCATCTGCCAACTGAGTAGGAGTGAAGGACACAGAAAAATCTTGTCCTTGTATAAACCAGCTTAGAGAAAAAAAATTCAACTATTTCGTCACCAAGTCTGTAGACTTAAAGTTTGTGGAGCCTATAATTCCATCGGCATGAGGCCCGATCTTTTTTCTAGGGTCGTATTTTGACCTCAATGTGTCAGGAAGAGTTTTGTGTAACATCTCAGATTGATCATATATGAGATCTAATTGTTGGGATTTGAAAATAGCTTCCTCTTCAAATGTTACCCCATATGTAGAAACATCGTTCGAAATACAGGGCAATAAAGTATTAAGAAGCCATTCCAATAGAAACACTGGAGGAATGTAGGCTTTGATCAACCTCTTCTATCTACGCCACTCTTGGATGTGATCTAAGGTATGGGTGGCTTTGTCCTGGCGAAGGGCCTACAAAAGTTCTATGTCATCATCGTAATGAACTGGCAACTGGAAGTGGTTGAGAAAGACTAAAACCATTTGATTAAAATTCTTGTATGTTCCCCCCGGTAGCTCTATGTACCATTTCACTGCAACCCCCATGAGGGTGCATTGAAACAATGTTAAATTAATAGAATCGTCGTTAAGGGAATTGGAAGAGAACCAAAGATAAAAAGTAGTGATGTGATCACCAGGATCCTCACCAGTATTTCCCTCAAATTTCATCATATCCGAAGGAAGCTTGGTGGGGACGAGGGGCCATGACAGATCATGATGCACCAGGTCATTCATTAATCTTAACAAGTTATAAAATTAAGCGTGGATAGAAAATGGAGTCGGGGTAGCGTCATCTGAGTCCATGCTCTCGGGAAATACTGATGTTGAGGAATCACAACCCAGTCAAGGTTTTTCTATGCACCATGGCCCTATCCAGTATGGTAATGTCCTCCTCCAAACTGATTCATAATAGGTTGGGTGGGCACCATCCCTGTAGGAATGTTATAATGAGGGTTATAAATATTTCCCCTAGCCGGAGTAGCTCTAGGTTGGGGGTTTCCCATAGTATGAAATTGACCTCCCCAGGGTGAAAATCCAGAGAATATAGGTGGATTTGTCATGCCAAATGTGTTGGTCGGAATCGGTGCGGAGGAGGAAGGTGTAAAGGATAGAACATAGGTAGCAACTTGTCTTYCTGGTTGATTACTCCATCTAGGAGAATTAAGACTAGGATTAGGCCCAGGATGAAAAGGAGGTTGGCTTCCAACCGTAGGAGTCATTTGGGGAATATGAGCTCCACCAAGTGGGAGTGAAATATGCAAAGGATCCATGCCCCCAAGTCCAATACTAGGATTTTCATTATTCATCGAAATGGAAGATGAAAGTTGTGATGTCATATTTGGCATACCAAAAGAGAAAGGGTTAGAGACCCAAGGAATGTACTGAGAATTGTACCCTGACGAACCAAAAAGAGACCCAAAAGGGTTTGTTACTATGGGTTGAGTACCAACCACAAGCCATACAGGAGTGATGACATGAACCTCCAGTACTACAATCGTAGTGGTTAAAGGCGTAGAAGGAGCTCCATTAACTACGATAGGTATGGGAGTTGAAGGACTCCCAGCATCTTTCTAACTCAACTTAGTACTCATACTTGTATGATCACAAGTATGGTAAGTGGAAGTCTGTGTATCGTGTTTGATAACTTTGCACCTTTTAGAAGGCAAAGACTCAAGATGCGGTGATAAATTTAACAAACGATGAGACCAGTCAAGGAAGAAGGTCTAGCTCCATGATGAATCAAGACTCAAGATATAAGAAACAAATCCTAAGGGAAACTAACAATCAAATATCACACCAAAATAAACAAAAATTCCAAATGCGCACAAATAGGAGATAGTGGTTGAAAAGGGGCCTCCCTCACTAGAGTAGGTATGCCTCACCCAAGAGGGGCCTGAGACTCCCTTCAAAATATCGTAGGTGTCAAAATCAATTATAAGGGCCCTCATGGGATTAAGATCGCAATCGGTCAGATCCCCCGGGAGAGGTAATCCTCCATAAAGGTTGTGTGTTATTTGACCCTTATATGACTCAGAGTACCTACATAATAACCCCTGCAAGTAACCTATGTGACTACCAATGTCAAGCAACTAAAGCCACCATGATATAACCAATGTGCAGGAGAACAATCATAAGTCAGGTCTACTGTATGGGAAAGGTAACAAAGCCCAAAATCTTGAAAGAAACACCTATCACATAGGTAAAGGTACTAGAAAGACCCCCATATATTAATAGATCCCCAGATATATCTCTGACACTAAGAAGGTATTAGACGGATATCTCTGCAACCAACTTTGCATGACCTTGTGCTTAACTTCGGTGTGAGTGGAGCCTTCTGGTGTCACTAATTATAGAATGGATTTCACCACTCCATTAGTCAGACACATATGTTGATTTTAATATCCTTTCATAAGTTTACTCACAAAATCCTATTCCAAGGCTTTATATCTTAAGCTAGTTTATGTACCCTGAAAAATAAAATCATTTCTAATCAATTTTAAATTTATCAACGTTACTTTTAATGGCTTTGTTTACTCAAAAGATGTGGTTGTGAAACTGATGATGTTATGACTCATAAAATTAAAGAAATGAATATGAACATAAAGCTATTTCCTAAACTTAAATTCTCAAAAAATGATGATCTTTTCATAAGGCAACTTTCAATTCAACTCTACAATTTCAAATAAAATGAAATATTTCCATATATATATCAATATAAATACTAAACAACCAAAAAAGAAAATGCCAATATGCAAAATGTATATTTTTGTATTTTCAATATAAAGAATGAAAATGCAAGGACTAAATAACAACTTGATATATAGACCCTACTGTAAGCAGAAAAACAAACCAAGAAGGATACCCAAAAGAAAACACTCAACCCAATATGCAAGGACAACCAATGAAAAAGATGATGAGAATGAAAAAAAAATGCCAGAAAATTCAACCATAAAAAGGTTTCCTATCACTCTGCAAGCACTTAAGTTAGGATAGAGACCCAAGAAAACTCAACAACCATCAAACGCACCCAGAAAACACCAAACTCAACAAGAAAGATAAAAAAGTTGATGTATGCGACTGTTTAAGGAAAACCTACATATGTGCGTTCCCTATAGAATGACAATCTATGTATGTATGAGTCTATCAAGGGAAAACCCGCGTATATGTTTAAAAACACTGTCTGGGGAAGGATAAGGGCAAGAAACTCAAATACAAAGTAAAAATAGGTTGTCAAGAAATCAAGCGACAAGAAAAATTAGGCTACCAGAGAGAAATTGAAGGAGAAAAACACTCCAAACCCCAAAAATAGAAGATTCATTCTCGAGTATGGTCACCAATTTTGTTACGAGGAAAATCGCTCTATGGAATGGGGTAAACCACAATATATGGAATGACTGCAGAAATCAACTCTAATCCCAAGCATACTATATAAATGTAAATGCCAATCAAGACAAGATAAAGAGCCTACCTCATTCAGACGTTTGATGAAGACCACCATTGAGCACGCAACTCAAATCTCTATACATGGAACGTGTCCTCAAGAGCCAAGATACGCAAGCATATGGTGATAATATATAAAGTTAGCACATACAATATCATAATACATTAACATTCATAACAAATGCGCCCATGGAATAATAATTCAAATATTTGCAAGACATCAATTGAACGAGAAAATAGTATTTCTATTAAAATATGATCAACGGAAGTATACAAGTGACAAACTTTCATGTTGGCATGTCTCGAAACCAAGAAACTAAGTCCCTTCCAGCTGGGCCTCCACCACTTCAATCCTCCACCAAAGTCAAGCTCATATAAGAGAGACAATGAGGTTCTCCATCAAAGAGGGAAGAGCTTGGGGGCTGAACAATGTGTTCAGACTTTAAAGGGAAAAGGGATGCAAACTTAATATGAAATGAATAATTTCTCCAGAGTAACTTTTCTCTCAAAAGTTGAATTCTCCTCCTTTCCACGGTTTGGATATGTCCCATTTATAGCCTTCAAATGGAACTGAATGGCAGAGTCAGAACGTTTCCAGTATATGGAAGGTCAAGGATCATGAATCTCATGACGTGACATGGAAACCCGACATAATTTTTATTTTTTAGAACCAAACTCAATGTACATGGGTTGTAGTGGTGCAACCTACATATACGCATGTTGTCTAACTGGTAGGGCGTGTATATGTGGAAAAATATGATTTTTAGCTTTGGGAAGTGCAAAAGG